>JAKSZP010008621.1:0-36007 GCA_022478985.1 Massospora cicadina | reverse complement strand
AAAAATTTGTGGCATCCGTTGGTGGATCTCACAATAAGATTAATCCCCTCTTTTGTTGAGCAACTTTATAATGAAGTTCAACCTCTGTTGCTGGCAAACATACTATCCCTAGATGACGCCATAGCTGCTATTTTGGCTGTAAAACGCATCATCTCTCTTTGGCGCTGCATATCACATCAGTTAAGCACCCATAAATGTATGGGATATCAAAGAGGCTCTGCTAGCGGTGGCTGATATCTATGAATTTGACCCTAAGCAAGGATTTCTGAGGCAAGCTAAAGCCTACCAATTTATCCTCTACTATGGCTAATTACCTCTGGAAAACTGCTCCTGCGGAATTGCCTCACAAACTTTTCTTCTTCCCATAAAGATAGTAAGGTGATAATGGCCATGACGGGACAGTGCACCCCTTCATCTTCAGCTCAAAAAACCCAGTTGGTGAAAGTAGTTGTTCCTTTGCCTTACTATGGTTTTCTCCAGAGTTTCCTTCCCAAGTGGTTTCAAAGCATGCTCCTAAGCCTAAACCCCTTACTTAAATGACAATAGTCCCCACTAATAATGTGTTAAATGATCAGATCACAAAAGCTAAACCGCCTGTTTCACAAAAGCACAAAGCCACCTATTGACCCAGAGCTGGCGTAGTTAAAGCCTCCACCTCCACAACGCTAACTCCCTTGACCTCTCATCCAGCTGACTCTAATTTGAAACCTGTCTCCATGAGGAAGCACAAACCCCAAACTTTGAAGGTCAAAAATCGAGCTGTGACAAATTCAAAACCTCACATAAAAGTCAATAAGGTGGAGGAGAAACCCCATAACCTATCATGCCATAAGGGAAGCCCTGAACCTACCTTACCCCCTATGGACTCCCTAACATGCATTGATAACCCCTCTGATGACAAATCTGAAGGGGGTGGGGAAGATATGGGTCATTATGTTTTAGGAACCCCAGGTGAAGTGGAGATACCAGCTGATTGAACCTGAAGAGAGTGGATTGCGCTAAGATCCCCCGTCAAACTTATCTCTGGCAAGTGTTGAGGGTCTTGAGACTATTGACAATGCTAATGACGCTGACTAGCTCATTACCACACTATCCGATCTACCAAGTGTGTTCATACCCTGCAGTCAATCCAAGAAATATACCCTGAAACTGCCAAACGACTTGCTTCTACTCTCCGTCTGAAGGAGTTCATCGCCTTTTCCCCCAACTTGGGTTAAACTTTAACCAAAGTTGAGGTCTTAATGGAGTGTAGGTTTGGGTCATCTTCAACACTGGGTCCTCACTGAATGTTGTGTCAACAAAACTAATTAAAAAGTAAAGCTGGCCCCTGACCTTGACTATACCCAAGAGTTTTGACTGTAGGGCCAAAAAACACTTGCACCATAGGAGCCAACACTTTTCTGCCAATTTGTTTAGGAGCTCGTTTTGTTAGACCCAGTAATTTCATTGGCAAACAATACCTATTATCTACTCATCGATACTAAGTTTATGCTTGAACCTAAAGGGGTTATTAACTTGAAGCAGGGCTGTCTCTTCCTTTTTACTCTGAGATTCCTCTAATTATGACCAATGAAGATCAAAAAAGACTACGCTTGCACCATTTTTATCCCTCTTCAGCCTTATTATTACATTATACAACGGCATGGCGGAATACAAAGAAGATGTTCAAATAAGTAGACGCCCTAGAGGGTATTTCTTTCTAATTTTCGAATAAGTAGTATTAAGGCACGTGAACAAAGGGTAGTTGACAGTAAGATTACACTACAAATCCCACAAAACTGCTTTATTGCATTTAATCAGCGTTGAGGATGTTAGCCCTTTAGAGCCCAGAAAATTTCCAGGCGTATAAGACCCAGCCTATCAGTGATCCGTTAATCTCCTGTTTGGGAATCTTACCCTCAAAGGATCTGGTCATAAAAATCTTCAGGTGATTGGAAGAGGCCTGCTGATACCCATTGAGGACATCAAGCAAGTCCCAGTATTGGGTCTATGGCATATACGGGCTTACCCACAGACCCTTCAATATGTAATTTTCTAACCGTTCATATCTATGAGGAACTAACTCAAGCTGAACTTGACAAGGTTACACTTTACTAGAGAACTATATTGAAATCTTCTCTACCTCCAAAACCGACATGGTCACATGAAGGTTTAGACTCACACTATTGACGTTGGGGATACTCATCCCATCTGATCAAGCCTTACCACAAATCAAAATTCAAGGAGCTATAGGTGAGGATTGAGCTCACACAGCTGCTATATGCTGTGATACTGGTGCCATCCCAAAGCCCTTGGTTGTCCCCTCTTCTACTTATAAAGAAAAAAAATGGAGGTCTTCTTATAGTTATGGACTACATAAGCCGAACAACTCTACTAAAAAAGATAGCTACCCTATCCCTCGTATTGATGACGCTCTAGCAAAACTCTCTAGGTCCAAGCTCTTTTCTGCCATGGACTTGGCTACTGGGTATTGGAAGATGGACCTTTCTACACAGGATCAGGAGAAACGTGCTCTTATTTGCAGCAGGGCCTGTTCCAACCCACTCAGCTACCCCAGAGGTGTGCAATGAACCTGAAACTTTACAAAGGGTGATAGATCATATCCTTCCGAATCTCAAGCTTAGCTGTGTGATTGTCTATCTTGATGACATCACAGTTCTCTAAAAAACCTTCAACAAACACCTCACCCACCTAAAGGAAGTGTTTAAACATTTGTGGGCATCCAACATAAGCTGAAGCCCTCCAAATATAAATTCTTCTAGATGAAGTTGGAATTTCTAGGGCAGGCTATCACTCAAGATTAGATACAACCCCTTCAAGACAAGGTGGAAGCGATATCTAAAATGCCTGCGCCCAAAACCCTTCGCAACATAAAGGTATTCTTGGACATGATGAGGTATTACCATCAATTCATCCTAAAGTTCGCCCAGCTTACTGAGCTCCTCGTACATCTCTTGGCTAAGAACATTCCATTCCATTAGGGTGCTTAACAAAAGTACGCGTTTGAGACCCTGAAGGATTTATGGCAAAAACAGTCTATTCTTCATCACCCTAACTATGTCAAGCCTTTCATGTTGCTCACAGACGCCTTTAATTAAGCTGTTAGAGCTATCTTTGCTCGGTAGGATAAAAATGGGTTCAATTTACCCTGTTTTTTATTTCAGTAGATGCTCTCAAAAGCTGAGCGCAACTACAGCGTCACTGATAAAGAGTGCCTTGCCGTCTTACTTGCTGTCAATACTATCGCCCTTTTTTATATAAAACTTCATAAAGTAATTACTGACCACGAATCTTTGAAGTGGTTACAAAATATGAAGGACCCCATTGGGCGGTTGGCTCTCTGGGCTCTTAATATCCAGCACTACAATATAATCATTGAGCATTGAGCCGAGATGTGCCATATGAACGTTGATGGGTTGATGCAGCTGCTTGTACTACACCTTAACAATAGCGAAGCAGAGATGTTGTATGTCCTCTTCAAGACTCCTGATGCATGTGCTAACGAAGATGAACCAATACAAAAGATGCTGGCAGGGCACTCCCACAACACCAATGTGCAAAGTGGGAAGCTATACAAGAAAGTAGGAGTAAACTGGTTGCCCTAGCTCTGGCTGTTTGAGCGAGTACCTGTGATCATGGAGTCTCACACTATCATGGGCCATGGTGGAGTTCAAAAGACCTACTAGTGGGTTAAAGAGCGGTTTTACTTGGAGGGCATCATGGAAACCATAACTGAAGTCCTGGATTCCTGTCTGACCTGTAAAAATCAATCCAGCTATAAGACCCTGTATTAAACCAACCCACCACGCCTCAACAACCTTTTCATACAATAAGTATGGATGTAGTAGGGCCTCTACCTCAAACCACTGGTGGCAATCGTTATATTATGGTCAAAATTGATCATTTTACCAAATGGGTTGAAGCTGTTGCTCTCCCTACTCAGACTGCCAAAGATACTGCTACCTTTATATATCAAAATATCTTCTCTTGGCATGGCTTCCCCAAGTTCTCCTTTGTGACAATGGGAAAAACTTCACCTCAAAAGTGGTAAAGTTCCTTACCACTTCTTTGAACACAACAACTCTTCTTGGCCCCCTATAATCCATCGACAAATGGGGCATAGAAAGAGTTAATGGAACCATGTTCTTGATATTCCTTAAAATGGGCAATTTAAACCCTCTCTACTGGGCTCTTATTTACCCAGTGCCCTTATGGCCTACCAGATTAGCAACCATCGTATCTTTAAAATGTCCCCTTTCCATGTGTTGTATGGGCGAGAACCTGAGGTACTGGCTCTACTAGCTAAATACATTTTACTGATAGAACAGACCCAGAGCAAGCTATGAAAAAGTTGGAACAGCACATCATCCAACTGCAAGCTGAGGCTATGACTAACTTGGCTAGTACTGTCGCTAAAGAAGGTCAAACCGCTAACAAGCTCTGGGCCCCTCTCCCTTCCTTCAAAGTATCCGACTTGGTTTTGTATTACCACAACTGCATCACTCCTAGAAGTGAAAAGCTTGGATCTATCTGGGAAGGGCCCTTTGTAGTCACATATTAGCGAGGCGAAATGTCTCTATCAAATCCCATGCTTCTGGAGTCACTGTCAACTGAGTCCATGGCTGCTTTTATGCGGATTTACTAACCCCCTAACACTCTTTAAGGGGGTAATGTTGGACAATTACAAGTTCGGTTTTTTTATAAGTTTTTTTTGGTTCAAAATAAGGATGAAAGCAGCCAAAAAGACCCTGGCCAATTCTCAGCTGAGCCCTTTGAATCGGAGAAATAATTTTGTTAATTTACTCGGCCAAATAGCACGAGTTTAAGTATTCAGATTATACTAACCACACGGCGGAATCAAGGGAGTCCACCTGAGGTTCCTCCCCATCCCATTACCCATTTAAGTAAACCACCTATGCAGGGACACCCCATTTTATAGCCTTGGAGGGGGTCCCGCCAGGTGTAAAACTTTCCTCACAATAATTGGCTTTTATATAAAATCATTGCCTAATGGGCTGGTCATACAAACTATTGACCCTGCATCATCCATTCCATTGAAGCGAAGTGAAGTATGTGAGATCTGATAAGTCGATCCCAATATTCCCTAATTTAGACATCACTTTGAAATATGAACTTCAAGCCTTGACATCATTATATACTAAGCATCGAGATATTGAGAGGGTTCGTTTTCTTACCCCTCGCCACTACTAATAATTACCTTATAAACCTAAGTTTATTTAGTAACTATTTTATTATGATATTTTATTATAAAGTGGTATAAAACCCCTAAAATCCTTTATTCCCACAGTTGAGAATTATACCTCTCCTGCATAACTCTGTCAAAATTCAGGTGCAATCAGCACCTGCACGCCTCAAAAGCCTGAATTATGACATAAGTTTTGAAGAACCTTAGGACTGATGCTGGGCAAAGGCATCTAGATCTCATGTAGCCCTAAGTCCTAATTGTTGAAGTGGGTCGATGCTGGATAATGGAGATTTTGAGCTTAGAGATCCAGGTAATAGTTGGCACTACTATCCCCACCATTGAGCGATTGGGAATCCCCACGCAGATTCCCTATCTACTGCCAACTTGCTGATGTGGGTTTAAAGCTGTTCTGCTCATGTGTTCTTGGGGCTGATGACTAAGCATCAGTATGCCTCTTGGCGGAGTTGTTAGCAGTAGATTAGGGCTTTGTTACTGCAAACTAGTAGCTATAGGTTGCTCATAATGGAAAAAGAGTAAAAGTCAACTGTTGTCATACTGTTGTCTGACACATTTGTAGAGTACCAATGTTTCAGATTGCAAAATTAGCAACACCCCTTGCATCATCATACCTTATGCCCAGTATATTATTCTGGGCCCTAATGAAGGTTGGGTGAAATTTCTGTCTCCTTTTTAAGTTGGATCACTTGTTTGACAAAAATCCTCCATTACAGCTTCTGCCAGCTCCAAGACCACTCCATTCAGAGAACAATCTAACTAGACTCCATCAGCTTTGCTCTCTTGTCAACAAGCCGAGGACAATTGATTGGCTAGTCAGCTGTGCCTAGTTTGGACAACTTGGGTTGAAACTTAGCTTTTTCTAGAGGATCAGAGGCTCTTAGCAATTCTTAGAGGGCTGGATATATTTCCGTACTAGAAAACTAAACTTATAACTATTGACTAATTTAGAATTGTAAAAAGTACTTATTAAGAAAAAGATTATTGCTATTTAAAGTAGCAAGAGAAAAACAGTGATGTAATGAGTGATAGGAGAATACCAATTGTGAGGTTAGAAAAATCAGAATACAGGAGGTGATGGCACAGTCCAGGTTAAGAGTTGAAGTAGGTCATGTTTTATTGTTGAAGGCTGGACTGAGATTAAATAATGGTAGTACATGTAAGTGCTTACCATTATCTGTTATTAAGAAGTCAATAAGTAATAAGGCATAATATAGGCATAATGTGGTTAATGGTGTGAACATAGGAGTTAAACATTGAATACATAAATGAGAATAATATCTGTAAGGATTTAAGATTATGAGCGAGTCAAAATACCTACTCCCATATCAAGCCTTGATAGATTGACTCTTGAGACAGCGCAAATGCAATCTTACCCTGAAGGAACTGATACGTGATATGATCAGGAAGCATCACGCGCACAAGAATCAATTAAGATGCCTTCAGGAATCCAATACCCGCTTCCTGAATCTCAAGAGGTGCAGCCCCCACGCTGCAGTCATTAGGACGATACATAACAATGAGGGTTCTACCAGGTGGTCGATTCAGGAGGAAGTGAAAGATCCTGATCATACTGGGCCTCAATGTCCCTGAGGCACTAAGTCCACATGCGCCCTATAAATATAGAGGCTTTTTAACTCAATTAAGTAGTCTATATTTGCAACATTCTTTTTTTGTTTTTTGGCCTCACAACTAGTTTCATCTTCAAGCCCATTTCTAAAATTCAGCATCTGTCAAAAGAACTGTACAATCCAAAAATAGTTTTGCTCACTACAGGGGGCTCCAAGCAGTCCAAAGTGAAAACGTCTATTATGAATATTGGAGAATAACCAATCAGTAAAATTAACCTGCCAATCAGATGAGAAGTTTCACTTAATGAATTAACGCCTTGCAATTTGAAGTACTGCCCACACATGTAAGTCTTGGGAAGGAACCTCCCCATTTGTACCAGGATCAATTCCCATTACACTCAAAAAAAGGCCTGAAGCTGATACCCATGACTCTCACCTCCCAGGGCGATTTAGCCCATGTGGTGGATGAGCGATGGGTAATGGCGTACCCTATAGGAGTTGCAGCTCCCCTTCCAGTGGCCTCTTCCACTGAGTTAATAAGAATATTTGAAGAGTTTCCAGGAAGTGGAAAAATTGTGCAAAATGCCTCAAACCGCCAAGACCCGCCATTACATCCAGCCTACACCCATCCTCAACAGGTATGGAGGTGGTTAACCCCTTCCCAATCAACTAAGAACAGCATTATGTGGCTTGACCTTGTGCGCAACCTGTTGTATGTCCAAAAAGTTGCCATCATAGCAAATGCATGCGCATGATGAAAAAAATTAAATTTTAATAGTGTGCCCAAAATGAATTTAGCTAAGTAGTCCAGACCCAAGTTGGCTGGAAATTAGGTCTGAGAACCCAATTAGAGCTTGGTTCAGATTTATTATTGATGGCAGTTGCTTTTGCACTTAATTTTCTGTAGCAAGCTATAAGCAGCGGTCCCCAACAGGTACTGCTGTCACTCCATTTTATTACTTTACATCCCTTTAAGTTCAATAAAATTTTTGGAGAAATCAAAACTCTGGCTTTAAAATAATTTTGTTGAAAAATAAAAAAGGTGATAATCCTCAATCTTAGCACCTCCTGGCTGGTCCTATGTGGCCAGTTTTTTTATAATTCACACATCAATTTAGGTGGCTATGCCCACTGCATTCTGTCTTGGGTTTTGGGTGGTAACTCACCTGGACCTCCAGGCCAGTCCAAATAATATTATCAGCATACTCCATGACATAATGGAGCGACCATTACTCTCACCCTCTCCATCTTGCCATTTGGGTGGGGTGTCATGTGGTTTTTACCATACAATTTTCAAAACCCTTTCAGTCAACCAAGTCTGACTCAGTCCTGGGCTCCACAAATCAGGACGTTCAGGATCCAGCGAGCCACACAGAGTTCAAATCAGATTATCCTCCTTTCGTTGGTTAGTGCCATTAGTTCACCAATACCTAAACGCTCACTTAAAAACAGGATCAAGGCTAATGCCTGTTACCTGTGGAAGTTCATCTGGGCGCACATTGGTGTCATTTGATGCCTTTATAGATACAGGGGCAGCCAGAAATCATATGAGTTTGAATTTAGCGCATCAGATGAAATTGGACTTGGATATTGATTCATAGGTGTTGGTTGCTTATTCTGCCAGGCAGTCATCTTACAATTTGAGTCGTCCAATCCCATTTCAAGTGGGAGATTATAAATTCAGGATTATTTGTCAGCCACGCATGACTTGATAGTCCAGTTATCTTTGGTGTGGGTTGGTGGAGATGCAAACAAGTGAAGATTAACTTGACTTCAAATATATTACTCTTTTGAAAATAATCATGATGGTGGTGAGCTCCCACTACTTGATACTTTAAGTAAAATATGTAATAGAGGTATCATTTTAAACACTTGCTACACCCATGGACTTGCCTCCTGATTTTCCCCCATATATGTCAGCGTAAAAGGGTTTTCGACATGGAAAAAGCTACTCAACTCCAACCACATTACAGTATGACGTTAAGTTCAATAAGTCTTTACATGTGGTTAGCATAAATTGTCCACTTTAACCCTCATATGAAGGAAGATAATGCGGCCTTGTAAAATGGATTGACAACATGCTTGCGAAGATTTGGCTTTTTAATAAGATATCTCCAACTGTCTCCCCTATTGTGTTTGCAAAAAAAGTGGATGGAAAACTGCGCCCTTGTGTGTATTTCTGTCACATTAACAACATCAAAGTCCATGACTCCTGCCCACTTTCGTTGGAACAAACAATTGCCAAAGCCATTGCAAAGTAAAGAGTATTTTAAAGAATTGATCTGATGAACGCCTTCAGCCAAATCTGGGTAGCAAAGATCAGGAATGGCTTACCGCTCTATGGATGAGGCGGTGTATAAATAATTCCGTGTGATGCCTTTCAGGTTAAAGAACGCACCTGCTAAAATTCAACTTATGGTTGATGACGGGTTAAGTGATTTGCATAACACATGCGCTGTAGCTTATATTGATGACATCCTAATCCACTCCCCAACCTTTTAACAACATGCTTTAGTTCTGGAGGGTGTGCTCGTCGCTCTTCACAGGGCGGGTCTATTTGCAAATCCATTAAAGTGTGAGTTCATCTATGATGAGGTCACTTTCTTGGGATGCCTGGTACTAAAAGATTAATAGGCTATCCCACCTTGTAAACTCGAGGTAATTATGAGTGGCTAACCCTGATGACCCAGAAGCAATTTGCGGAGTTCCTTAGGCGACATCGTATTCTTACAAAATTTCTTTTAGCCTTCTCACAGCTGGTCGCTCCGCTGCAAGCCCCTCACTGGCAAGAACGTTCCTTTCCATTGGACACCAGAATTCCAGGAGGTATTTGATGCTATCAAACTGTGTTCATGTCTCCTCCTGTGTTTAAACATGCTGATGCAGACAAACTCTTTATTGTTGAATGTGTACTTCTTCCGCTGCAGTGGGAGCAGTTTTGTTGCAGCATCATGAGGTGTGGAGCACGCTAAAGCATATTTTTCCCGTAAGATTAAGTCCAAAGAGCAGAACTGGGTTATTTATAACAAGGAGATAGCGGCTGTTTCATGGGCATTAACCCATTGGCAGTACCTCCTGCATGGTGCTTTGCATGAGATGACAGCATGGGCTGACCATCAAGCCCTCATTTACTTTTGCAAACTGCAGAAGTTGGCACATCGTAAAGCCCAGATGTACTTCAATCATGCGGTTTTAATTCAAATACAAATATGTAAAGGGCTCATTAAATGTTGTCCCCATTTTATTGAGCCACAACCCCACCTTATGTCCCACTTAGGCGGAGTAGCAAGAGCTCACCACCATTATTCCGCCATCCCAGATTTTAACCATAACCCAACCTGTATTATGTCAGTGTATCCAGACCCATCTGCTCCATTGTCTTCCCGTTTTTTGGCCCACCAGATGACTTGTTATGAAGGATTGGATTTTATCAGTGCAGCTTACAAATCTGGGACACAAGCGCTCCCATTACTCGTTAGTGCAGAAGGTATTATGTTACAGTCAGGTTATGAATGCCTCCCCAACTATGTACTGAAGTGATTCAAGCCCAACACGATTCCCCGGCAGCTGGTCACCCAGGAGTGAAAAAGTGTTTTAAATTGAAGCAGACTTACCTTTGGCCTGGAATCTCCAAAGATTTTCTTGAATTGATAGCAAGTTACATTACCTGCGCACATGCAAAATTGGACCGTTCTGGCAGGAATAGTTTTCTTCATCCCCTGCAACAGGCTGAGGGGCCATGGACGTTGGTTTCTGTCAACTTCATTGTTTAGCTTCTTCCCTCAAATGGCCACAATGTGATTATGGTCATGGTAGACCAGTTCACCAAATTTTCTCTGTATATCCACTGCTCAACTTCCATCACCTCTGAGGATACTGACCATCTATTTGTCCACCATGTCTTCTCTATGTTTGGTTTATTCCAGGAGGTCGTGAGTGATAGGGGCTCTCAATTTAAAACTTGCTTTTAGACATCTCTTCTGTCAATCCTGAAAATTCAACCCTGCTGGTCCACAGCATACCACCCCCATTCAGACGGACAGACATAGAGAGTTAATCAAATCTTGGAGCAGTACCTCCAGTGTTATGCTATCGCTGCACAGGACACTTGAGCAGCGATCTTCCTTTGGCTCAGTTTGTTTACAAGGTAGTCGCACAAGCCTCTACTGGGTTTTCACAATATGAAGCAATGTTAGGGTACAACCCTTCCTTTTCTTCTGGACCTTGTCTTCATTCTGAAGTTCCCATGGCAGTGGAGCATGCGCAACAAATCTGGGACAATCAGTCCATTGTCCACAAACATCTTACCAAATCAATTGCTGACTATAAGCGATTTAATGATTGAAAGCACCTACCCGCTCTCAAGAACAAAGTTGGTTCGCAGGTAATGCTCGACACCCACCACCTGTGCATCAAGGTCTCCTTGCAAAAGTTTTCATGTAAGCAGTCTGATCCCTATCAGGTTGTTAAAGATCTGGGTAATGGCTTATTCCTTTTGTCACTTTCTTCCCACTGGAAACAGCATCCAGTGCTCCACGCTTCCCTGATATCCCCCTTTTTATAGTACCCCAACTGGTGCCCTAGTACCAGACATTTTAGAAACGTCAGTTGTGTCAGAGGTGGAAGCGATCTTGGAATTGCGCTGGTCCTGTTTAATTCAGTACAGTGTGACTTGGAAGGGTTTATCCTTCTTACAAAAATAGCTGGGTAAGTGCTCATTATTGCGCCAACTGATGTGAGTTGGTTGAAGCATTCCATGTGGCACACCTTGAAGACCCTCGCCATCCCCTAAAAATTGCAACAATCATGTTTATTAAACTTCCCAAGGCTTAAAAGAATGTTGTGCTAGCTCATTTCTCCAGTGGCGGTGCTTCTCCCTTTCCTAAAGGAAAAGTGATGTAAGTCTTGGGAAGGAACCTCCCCAATTGGACCAGGATCAATTCCCATTCCATTAAAAAAAGGGGCCTGAAGCTGACACCCATGACTCACACCTACCAGGGAGATTTACCCATGTAGTGGACGTGAGATGGGCAATGGCGTACCCTCTAGTAGTTTAAGTCCTCCTTCCAGTGTCCTCTTCCACTGACTCAGTGAAGAATACATAAAGAGTTTTCAAGGAAGTGGCAAAATTGCACAAAATGCCCCAAAACTGGCAAGACCCCACCATTACATCCAGCCCACATCCATCCTCAGCAGATTACAGAGGTGGTTAACCCCTTCCCCACCAACTGGGAATAGCTCTATGTAGCTTGGCTTTGGGCGCAACCTGTTGTATGTCCAAAACTTTGCCATTGTAGAAAATGCATGCGCATGAAAAAAGTCTAAGTAATAAGTTTAAAACAAATCCGGCTTAAGAGCCCAGACCCAAACTGGTTATAAATTAGGTCCAGGAATCTAATTTGACAACTTAGTTCAAATTTATTCTTGATGGCAGTTGTTTACACATCTCATTTCTCATCAGCAAGCTTATAAGCAGTGGTCAAACAGGTAACGCTGTCACTCCATTTTCTTACTTTACTCTTTGAATTTAATAAAATTCTTGTAGATTCAAAACTCAGTCTTTAAAATATTTTAAAAAATAAAATAAGTGATGATCCCCGATCTTAGCACCTCCTGGCTGGTCCTCATGACCGGTTCCCTTATATTTCACATGTCAATTTCGATGGCTATGCCTACGGCATTCTTGCATGGGTTCTGGGTGGTAACTTAACTAAAGTTCCAGGCCAGTTTAATTATTACAATCAGCACGCTCCATGACAATGCATCCTGAAAGTTTAGAGTTTTAAGCACGTTCCTGTTTACTCTATCTTCTGTGATGGAGATCAGTTATAACTTCAATATGAGACCCTTTTAAAAGTATCCAGCAATTATTAAATGGCATCTATTCAGTAGGAAGCCACTACAGTTTCTCTCATGCTTCTTCAGTGCCTTATACTTTTAGGATCTATATATTTCGGCTCTTCTGCCAGTGGGAGAACTGACTTTGAGGATTGAGATCTATCTATGGAATTTTGTCCATCCCGCCATCCATTAACTCCTACAAGTAATATGGTTGCACCACCACTAAGTCTCCTGATAACTAGAGGCTTACCCAGACTTTACACTCTAAAGCTGTCAATTTCTATAATGTGTCCTCTTCCTTCATCTACAATAATCAAGAATCCATTGTTGCTAACTGAAGATTAATAAAAGAGGCTTAAAACCAACTCGCAGTAATGGATAGCAGAGTTTTGGGCTACCTTAAGAATCAGCTTCACTAAAATATATAGCTTATTATGGCTGCCTGGAACCAATGCCTCAACCAGTTGAGGACCTAGTGCGAAGTCTTCAACAGCACTACCATGAGCTAGTCTCTCACAACTTTGCCTCTGAGAGTGAAGAACCTGAGGGGCCTAGGTTGCCAGAAGGTCCCTTTGGACCTCAAGGGCTCTCTGGTACTGAAGTGCCTACTCCTGGTGACTTTGACGAATCCTAGAAAAGGACATTTTAGCAGCCATTGCTGTATTATGGAATCAAAGCTGTAATGTGGACCAAGGGTGTAAGCTCTGAGTAGACGGAGTCCCTCTCAATCCTAGGATCCCAATTGAGACCCTGTAAGATGTATTGGATAACCTAAGCTTTAACACCAAGCTTACCAATAATTGCAACTCCCAGATTGAGAAAACCCTGTCGTGGGTTCAACACATGCTTGAACAGCTTAGTAAGCCATCTTTTTCTTCAAAGTGCCAACATCCAAGAGTTTAAAGAGCAGGTTGCTCACAAGGCCTCTATCTCCTCCATAAATCAAAACTTGGATGATATCCAAGAGGACCTCAAGGGTTTAAGACAACTGTTGAAAAGCAGGCTCCTTATGACTATTCAGAAATTAAACCTTCATTTCTGCACTGATTCCTAGTGTTAATACCCTTTCTCTACTATTGCAACAAATTTTAAGCCTAGTATTAAGAAGAAGTTTACCCAGCCAGAAAAAAACATCGCCTCTTTACTATTTGACTATGAGAGTTCCATGAAAGATGCTAAAAACTAACAGAAGGTGAAGCACATCCACTTCTTCTTGAATAGCACCACTTGGGAGATTATGACTCCCCATCTAAAGGAATGCCACATATGGGAACATGCCCATACCGCCTTGGTCCAGGAATTTGGTAGCAATTAAGCCCTTGCCAATCAAAAGCAAGCGTTTATGGGCATTTGTCTGAATAAACGGGAGATTCCTGTGGAGTTTGCTAGCCATTTCTGCACTTAGGCGCAGCCCTTAGTAACCACAAATCGCATTACCTAGGATGACGCCATAACAGCAATTATCTCCTCGTTGGGGTCTTAAAGTGAGGTTCAGATGCATATGATCTGCCAGAAGAATGGTTTTACATGCATTTGAGAAATTAAAGATGCACTTAACAAAATACCTGCGTTGACCCTGCACTCTAAGGCTACTGCCTCTGTCTCCACTAACCATCATTGGGTCTATGTTGTAGACAACAGATGGACCTTGACCTAAATGCGCTTAATGTAATGATTTCCGCCACATAGCCAATACTTGTTGAAAAGATTTGCTGAGAAGGCAGGAAAAAGAACCGTCAGCATGAAGAGTGAGACACTTCATGCTGACATCCCTACTCACATCAAGAATCATCCGTGACCTCTAATGATTTGGAGCATTTTTACCTAATGAAGTTTGTACCCGTTGATAATAAAGAACTTGCTACTGCTTACTATTCTTATGATGAATCACCTATGTTTCCACATTGCCTCTGCAGTTCAGAAGTTTGGTTACCTGAATCACTGTTCTAGTTCATAATAATTTTGCTCCATACCATTGTTGACTGTAGTTCCCTTGTAATGACATTTTTTTTCCAAATTATCAGAACGCATCAAGTTTTCTCTGGACCTGCTAAATTTCATGTAATATGGCACGGCTGTACCGCAGTGTACATGGTCAATGAGGGCCTATACTTCCCTAACTATCCTCTTTGAGAAGCTTTCTGTAAATACCTCTGCCATTGAACTGGATAACCCGATCTATGAACTTCTCCTTGGGACCAGTTATTCTGAGGGACTACTATTAGGCAATACACCATGATGAAAATTTCTATCCCTACTTGGACATTGGGTCCCTTGGTTTCAAAGCCTCATGTGACTCCATACTGGAGGTCAAGGCTTGGGTTTTCTAGTTAGAGAGTGAGCCAAAATGATAGACTATAGTAACATATGAGGGGCTCTCAAAGTATGGTTGCCCTCACCTGTGGTTGATGGCCACAATTCATGCCAATCTGTTTACCTAAGTCGACCACTATACCTCTGAAATCTCAAGTTATTGTTGACACCTGGTCCACTTCAACATACCCTCTGAATACCTGTTGGAGATTTTGAGGCCTAGATAACCTATCTGTCAAAGAGGTTCTAACCTATTAACCAGTTCTAGATCCACCGTATGCTGGATCCATATTGGTGTTGTTGGCTAACCTTACTGACAAACCTAGGGTAGTGGTCCCTAACAGTCCAGCCGCTTATTTCCACCTCCTTTTTGTAGAGGCTGACAATAATGTCTGGGGCTTTGAAAATCTGAGGGGTTTTTGTTTGGAGATTCCCCCATCAGTTGCTCTAGTTAAATTTGTATTGGAAAGGAGCTTACTGGGGAACAACTGAGCCAAATAAAAAACTATTAAATGAGTACTCAGACCTTTCTTTGGCCACTTTCTACGATTTTGGAAAGATGAGTGGGCTACTACATCATGTGGAAGCTGGGGACGTACCCCACTTTTGGTTCTGACCATACTTAAAAAATAAGGTTGAAGAAGTTCAAGTGCTAGTAGAACTCAAGTTACTACTTGAAAAAAGCTAGTGATGGCTTCACGCTGTCTTTGGGCCTCTCCCCTCTTGTTGGTTTTTAAGAAGGATGGCAGCCACATTGTGGTGATTGACTACACCAACTAAACTCCATCACCAAGAAAAACAGTTAACCCTTGCCTCAGATCGATGGCTCCCTCCACTTGCTTGCCAGGTTGCAATACTTTTCTACAATGTATCTTGTTATCAGGATTTTGGCAAGTGGAGCTTGCCCATGAAGACTGATCCAAGTGTGCTTTATTAGTCAACAAGGAGCTATTTAAACCCATGAGGATGCCCCAGTGCCTTTGCAACATGTCGGCTACCTTCTAACGCGCCATGGACAGGAACCTTGGTAAGTTGAAGTTACCTGCGTCCTTGTATACCTTGACAGCAACACGGACTTTTTGTGAATCTTCAAAGGTCTTGTAGACCACCCAGGCAAGACTTCAATCATCTTAGAAATGCTTCAATAAAACTTAGCCTTCGAAGTGCTCCTTATACCAATTATAAATGAAGTTACTCAGCCATAAGTATCAAAAGATGGTATACATCCCATTCCAGACAAAGTTGACACCATTGAGTAGATGTCGCGCCCCCAGAGCTTGAGGGATATTCAGGTATTTCTTGGCATGGTGGGCTATTATCGTCAGCTCATCCCTAAGTCTGCAGACCTAGATGAGCCTCTGTTTTACCTGCTTCAAAAGAATAAGCCTTTTGAGTGGTGACCTGAACAAGAATATACTTTTAATGCGCTGAGGACCACTTTTTACACTAAACCCATTCTAGTTAATCTGCGTTTTTATCACCCTTTCTTGCTAATCACAGATGTGAGGTATATTGCCTTTGGGGCCATCCTAGCCCAGCACAACGAAAATCGGTCGATCATCCATTAGCTTATTTCAGCAAGACCTTAAGTAAAGTTTGAAGAATATCATTTTGAGCGAGAAAATCTGGCCATCCTATTAGCGATCAAAAAATGCAGCCCTATCTCTATGGCACCCATTTCACCATCATCACTGATCATTCCTAGCTCCAATGGCTGCAGCAATGAATGACCTGGATGGCCGGTTGACCAGATGGGAAAAATACTGCAGAGCTACAATTTCATTATTGTCCATCGTGTAAGAGCGATTAACCAGAATGCAAAGGTCTCTCTAGGATGCCATTACTGGACGCCTTGACCCCCAAAGGACTAACTGTACAATCTAATCAGCCAGTAAGACCGCTGGGAGTTGTAAACCCCCGAGATCCAAGCTTAAATAAAAAAATGACCTAGACACTCATATCTAAGACGAAATGCCTTATATGAGGGTCAATAGAAATGGCTCACCTACATTTATCCCTCTTCCCAAACCAATGTTATCCTAGAGGGGCATGCAATTGAGGGACACGGGGCAGTTAAGAAGACTCATGAATGGCTAAAGAAACGATGCTAAGGTACCAAATTGTAGAAACCATCTAAGAGGTCATGGAGGCTTATATGACATGATGATCCCAAGATCCAGCCAGTCCCCAATATTAGTTCTCAGTCATTTCCCCATCAGGCCCATTTAATGTTGTTAGCATCAGCATAGTAGGCCCTCTTCCCACTGGATTGCATGACAATATATACATCATCTTATCTATGGAACATTTGACCAAATGGGTTAAAGCAATCTCTGTCTCGCCGCCACTGTTAAGGAAATTGCTCTATTTTTATTTTGATCCATTTTCACCCTGCATGGATGCTAGAACTTCACTTTTGGACAATGGGTTAAATTTCACCCACAGTTAGTACAAGAACTAACTTAACTTTTTTGGAACTAACTAAAGTTTCACCGCCTTTACAACCAACAACCAATGGGTTGGTGGGACGCGCTAATGAAACCCCCATCTCTACTTTGTTGATGATGGCCGCCTCTGACTCTGATCACCAGAAATATTATTTACTCAGCGCTTTGCTTGTCTTTAAATAGGCCACCATTGAATTATCAAGAAGTCCCCCTTTGAAGCTCTATATGGGCGTGCTCTCCACAAAGTAGCGTTCAGCCCCTGCTCAATACCTTTTACCTGAGAACTCCAATTTATTTATGAGGGCATTTACCAGTGAGTTGTCTGGCTTCAAGACCTAGCTAATCAAGGCATTGTCACCACTACAGAAAGGGTGACATCCCGATTAAATTTTGGCTGACCCTCCTTACCAATTTTTAAATTAGCTGAACTCATTCTCTTTTATCACCATTGACCCAGAGGTGACAGAACAAGCTTGACTTTCTTTGTTCTGGACCATATAAGGTCATCCTTAAGGTGAACTTGGAGTACTACATTGCTAATGTCAATCATGGGACAGTGGTAAACTTAGTACATGGCTTATTCCTTCTGCCATACACCCTCTCAGACAGGATCTTGAGTAGGGCGTTGTTGGGTTTCAAGATTTTGAGAGAGTCGATATCCCTACACCAGAATCAAGCCTTGATAGATCAACTCTCAAGCCAGCGGAATGTAAACTTACCATGAAGGAACTGATATGATATTCGATCAGGAAGCATCATATGTATGAGAATTGATGGAGATGCCTTTAGAAAACCTATTCTTTCTTCATGAATCTTGATTGGTGTGGCCCCACCACTGCAGTCACGAGGACAACACAGAAAAATGAGGGTGCCTACCAGGTGGTCTATCCAAAAGGCAGTGAAAGATCCTGATCATACTGGGACATGAAGGACCCCAAGGCACCAAGTCCCCACGCGCCCTATAAATATCAATGCTTTATAACTCAAACAAGTAGTCTGTTTTTGCCCCAACTTTTCGCTTTTTGACTTCTCCGCTAGTTTACGGCTTCTAGCCCATTTTTGTACCTCAGCATAAGTCAAGAAAACTGTTACGCCTAGAATATCAAGATGATAATAGCTCAGCTTAGGCATTCTTCCCTATCTCATCAGCCTGTGGATCACTAACGGAGCAATTTTTCCAGAGTTTGTTAAGTTATAAAAGCGTTTTTATAAAAAGATTTCTCAGTGCTTGAATATATAATATTACCATGTTTCAGGCATTAGGCCCAAAACATTATTAGATAAATTATAGTAATAATTTTGGTCTTTATACTGATTAAATGTTAACAGCAAATATAAACTGATGTTGATAGCTTCAATAATAAAGTTGACATCAACTATGGCAATTGATAAATTGTAACCCTAAAGTTGAGGCTTCACTTAAACTATGGTGAAGTCTGACATAGTCCCCTCCAAGCCCCAACTGGGGGTGACAATGATTTTGCTAGGGTCAGACAGACTCGTTATGGTCTCAATCTACCAGAGTTTGGCTATATTTGATAACCAAAGGAGTCTGAGTTAGTTGTCTGCACAGAAGTAAAAGTTGTGGTTCAGTCTTATAATCTGTAGAAAGTCAGTGGTAGAGAAGTGTATCTCATAAATTTTATTTTATAAAGTACCTGATTTTTGAAGAGGCGAGGATCACAAGGTTTGGATAGTTTACATAGCTTATGTATGGAGACATTATATTTTTCTCTAGGATGTAAGGGCTGAATTTGAGAATAAAAGGTAGTCAGTTTAGGCTTAGTTCTAAAATAGAGTTTGGCGTTTCTATTCTCAAAGGGTACACATTCTTGTCGAGATAGTCAATAACACAGGCTAAAGACTGAGGTAGACAAGGGACATAGTAATGTAGGCAGCACTCTGACATATCAGACAGATGGGAGTGACAACAAAGTAGAGGGGCGAATGTAAAACTAATAATAAAGATGAATAAAGCAGCTGTATAGATATCATCAACTGACCCTGAAATTGAACCCAAAAGCTGCTCCAAGGATAGTGAAAGCAATCCGTCACAGGTGAAATTTTTGGCATCCTCCTCAAGAACTTTGAGGGTGAGTTTATGAGCAAATGATAAAGGCAACATTCAGTTGGGTGATTCTGTTTATGGAAAACATTCAACAGATAGAAAAAAATGTCTATAGGTAGATTAAATTCAGATTATGAGGCGTTAGATTAGCAGATTTAAAGATAAATTGTAGGAATAACATTTGGAAAGCATTTTAATTTCTTTGCCTAGTGACGTGCTGAAAGAGGCAAGGAAACTAGATTATTGCCTCACTTTAACTTAGTTAGTGGGCAGATAATTCAAAATCAAATTAAAACGTTATATAGAAGTTTATGGTATCAGAAAGTGAATATAAACTCAATTTGAAGGCGGTGATTTGGCAGCGATACAGAATGGCGAGGGCAAGAGATTTTAGGCACAACTTCACTTAAATTAAGAATGCAATCAGGTGGGAACTTGTAAAACATGGCCTGATCTGATTGAGGCAAGTTTAAATCTTTTCTACTGACATTCAGAACTAAAGTATTAATAGTAAGAAAGCTATAAATACAGTTGTTAAATTAATTAATATGGGAAAAAGGGCGAAGATAAGTTTTAGAGGCTCTGATATGCTGTTGGAACAGTGAGGAGCTTTAGCGAGAAGAGAAGTAGACACTGAAGCATTCACGTTGGATTTTGATTGACAAAATAGCAAGGAGCGTTAACGCAGGAAACTGGAGAAAGCACAGAGAACTTTTATTAGCAGGCTGATTTTCATAGTACAGCGAAGAGCATAGCTGCTGGAAACTTAGAGGGAGCTGAGAGAATTTGTTTGGCTGCTCCAATTTTATTGTCAAAACAGCGAGGAGTTCTGGCATATGTAGCAAGGTGAGTGTGGAGGCATCCTGTTCAGTTAATGTAAACTTTTCAATTTTACTGCACAGCTTTAATGTATGCATTAAATATAAGTTTATGTAATAAATGAATGGGTTTATAATAGTATAAAGACTATTATCCTGGTTGAGCTTTTCACAGCCATATGAGTATGTTCTAATGCTAGACAGGTGCTAACGCTCTACCTTCTTATACTTTTAAGTAATTCTGGAAAAGAAGGAAACCTATACCTTTGACTCTTCCTCTTGAGTAATTAAGAACAACTTGAACAAAGGAAAACCTTATACCTATAAATTTTATTTGGGGTACGCTGACCAGAAATGGGCATTACTGATACCTAAAGAGCAAACAAAAAAAGAAATGAACAAATGGAATGAAAAAATAAAAACCTTAAACCAGGCAGGGAGCGGAGGACTGCAAACCCACAATGGTAGAGGGGGAGGAAGGGTTGGCCGACTCATCTGAAGGCACTTAATTTCAGAAGGTGCTCTAGTGTTGTTGGGGCAAATTAGGCCGAAAGCAATTGCGTTAGGGCGTCAGCATGGTGTGGGCTGAGGTTCATGATAAAACTATTGATATCCTCAACATCAGCCTGGAGGATAGCCTCAAATAATTCAGCTAAATGATTTTCAGCCTGAAGAAGGGAATCAGGGAGTAAGGAAAAACTGGCAATATTTTGCCAGGTGTTTAAAGTTTTAAGGTAAATATTGTTAGTTTACCAACATTTATGGCAGAGTTGATGGTGGCGCCGGCCAAATTGTTGATTTTAGCCCGCGCTTCTTCAGGTAAATCAGGGAAAAGTTAACTGTGCTCAGCCTATTAATGAATAATCAGCAGATTTTGCTATTGCGCTGCAGCGGTGGTGACAATTGGTCAAGGCCACCTCTGCTAAGGCAAAATGGTGGTCACGTTGGAAGGGGATGGCATCAGGTTTAGGGTCATAACGTCTGGGTGGGAGATGTTTGTCAAAATCAGAGTTAACAAATTATGCCACTTCAAAATTCATCTGGGACATATTCACCTGACACTTCAACCTCCTTAATGACAATCTCACCTTATCATCAAACAAGTCCAATAGGGCACAAGGATTTTGGTTCACTTAAATAGGTGAGGCACTAATAGGGTTGTAGTAGAATGGGGAGCTTCTTAGGGGGCGAACATTAGTCCAATCCTGATTCTAATTGGTTGTGTTGAATTCAGGTGAGTAAGTATAACTGAAGTTTCCTGGAAGGGGCATATTTCCCGTGCTAGCCCAGCAGGTGATAGGATGGTTCAAGGTGGCAACAAAACACCTCATTCAAATTTCTCTGACAAGGGTTTAGAAATAGCAACAGTTGTAGAAGCTTGGGGGCAAAGCTTTAGTGTTATCTGACTTTTAAAGAAAGGAGGACAAATTTGTCAACCACTGTTGACTAAGGCCCAAAATAAATCTCTGGCGCTGCAGCAATGAAAGCATGTGGGGGATTTGTTGGCTGATGGCAGAATGGTATGGGATGATGGTGGCAGTGGCTATAGGGTCGCCAAGGCGCTCTGCGCCAGAGGGAACTGTAAAGATGAGGTCAGGCTGAGTGTTATAAGCCAAAAGCCTAACATCAATTCTTCATACATTCTTTGGGGTGGGAGATGCGAAGGGAGTTTTTTAAATGACACCACCAGGGTGGTATCAGAAGGGAGACGAATACAGGTAGCAGGAATTTTGGTATTTTTATAAATTAATAGAGTCATCACTGCCGCTGCAACGTCCTCCTCCATTTGGAATCCAAAGTCAAAATAGCTCTTAAAAGGGCGGAAATTGACAAATCCAGTAAATGCAAAGGCAACTATGGCAAGTCTAATTATTGCTTTGTCAGCATACAGGAATAAAAGCCCATAGTTGACTCCAAAGCAAAATCAAAATGGTGGATCATTGAAGGGTGAGAAGATGGGGTGGGTCAGGTAAATGAACATAAGGTGAAGAGCTGTCTCAGGGTGGGACAAATCAGCCAGAAGAGTGTGGCGGAGTATCTGAGCCCGTCTAAAAACGCTTTTTGCAGGCATAAAACGCTAGGTGGTGTATCACCGCTGCTCCATATTGGGACAGCAGGCGGCGGACCTGAGGGCATCAATTGTTAAATTGACATGTCCAGGTGTTATTGATTAATTTAACTTTTGTAAATCTTTCTCAAAAGTGATATTAAATGGAAAGAAAAACTGATAAACTTCTACCTATAACTTTATCTTTAGAGTTGGAAAATGAAAAATAGATAGGAGAAACCTTTCTCTTCCACTTTAATCATAAGAGAACACAATATAAATTGCAAAATCTTTTAAATTTTATTCCAGGTTGAAATCTGTATCTTTGGTTTATAAAAACAAAGGTATTTATACAAGGAAACTCGGTACTGGATGTTCTGCTGGCTCCCAATAGAAACAGCATCCATTGACAATGTATTTAGCCCCAAGGAGTCGTTTAAAACAGTTATTACTTCATCCATATATTCAGATTTCACTAACAATTAGATATGACCCCTCCTGGGTTGAGTATCTGAAGAAAATTTACCAACGCCTTCACTAAACCTCAGATGATTGTCATTATTAAGCTAGCAGCCTGTTTAGTAATGGGACCTTATACCCATTAAAAACAGGTCGCGTTGTCTATTAGGTTAACCCTCAAGTTGCTGCTTAATAAAGCGTTGAGAAATGCTCAACAGCCACCAATAAGCCTCATCATTTGTCAACAAACTTAAATTAATTCATACAAGATAATTAAATTATAAATTGTTAAAATTTTTAATTTGAATCACTTGTAAGCATTTTTGGGATTCCTCCCGGATAAAACATCAGTAATATAGCGGGATGAAATCCTAGAAACTAATTAGATTCCCAAAGGACTAAAAATCAAATAAGTCACCCTATCTGATAATAACTTCCACATCTGCTATAGGTTTTCATACAGTAAATCACCCCAAGCGGATAAAGAAGATATAATTAATTAAGCTAAATGTGGTCATTCCAAAATCCCACAAAGTAGGGAAAAAACTTTTACCAGTAGGAGGTTTCAGCTTGAATGGTCCAAAGAAATCTTAAGAGTTTTAATAGACCTCAGTAGTGGAGAACAATTTTAAGCTGAATTATTTTGTTCAGCCTGGCCGTTTAAAAAGATTTGAGCCTCAGCGTTGGGAAACAAAAAGGCAAGGCAGCAATTTGGTTCATCTGGTGCAATTCAGCTTATTAAGAGGTTTTAGCTCAGCCACAATATTAAACTCAAGATTTTCTTGAACTTTAACATTGGTAACATCTGCTTTGAGGCTGTAGCAAGTTTAAGTTCTTCTTAGAGATTTTCATCCAAGGAAACTGGAGAGGGCGGCGAGGTTTTGGTTTAGCTGAGATAAGCCCAAGTTTTAGTAAATTTTCCCAGATTTTTTCTTGAATAGGTGGTTAGTTTTTGCGGTGCTCTCTCAGGAGTTACTTTAAAATTAAATAAAAGCATCAGTATGCATAGAAACATAAAACATATCTTAATTTCCTCTGCAGCTTCATTATTTTAAGTTTATAGTCAACATCTGAAATTTGATCAGCGGCTTTTTTGTCATAATCCTTGATTATATCAAGCTAATTTTCATAATATCACATATCAAGTATCTAATTTTTATGTTACATCTCACTGAAATTGGTGTTTTCATCATTTCAATCAGTCCATAGCTCAACCTGTCCATAGCATTTGTGACATCCAGGTAGGTTTGAGCTAAGCTAACCAGAAGAGACCCAACTCTATCTGCAAAGTGGAGGGGCTTCATCTTATCCTGATACAGCCTGTTTTAAATTCTTATGTTATCCTATGGTGATTGATATTTTCACAGTGGCAATTCATTATGCCCCTGTGGTGGCACCAGATAACATTTTTTCTCTCTTAGCAACAAGCCAAGGATATTTAATTATCTACTTAGAGGTGATTAGGTTGGACAACTTGTGTTAGAGCTTAACCTTCTCCAGAGGTTCAGAAGTTCCTAGCAATTCTCAGAGGGCTGAAAGCATTTCCGTCATAAATTATTGTACTTTAAACTCCAAATAAATATAGGAATGTAAATAGTACTTCATAGAGAAAAAGATTAATGTTATATAAAGTACCAAGGGAAAACAGGACAGTGATGAATTATAAACGAATATCACTTGTGAGGGTGAAGATATTTAGGAATTAAAGAAGTGTTGGCACAATTCAGGTTTAGCGCTGAAGTAGATCAGCAAACATTATGGAATGCTGGTCTGAGATCAAGTAATATTAATTTAAGTAGTTACTATTATTTGCTTTGTAAAAGCCAATAGACAATGAGGCATGTCAGACAATTGCTCTTTTGCTTAGAAAAAGAATGCTGTGGGTAAATATTCAGCCAAATAGAGACAATATTGGGAATTTATGAGTCCCTGACAAGGATGAATCGAATTTATTAATAATGATCTAGTCAGCCAAAAGACCCTACCTGATTCTCAGTGGAACCCCCAAATTGGGGTAACACGATTTTGACTCCTCTCTGGGCAAATAAATCAATAAGCAATAATTGGATTACTCTGACCACAAAAAGAACCATGGGGCATCCATTGGACGGTGCTTACCCAACCATGCCCAGGTCCATTCAAGCACCTACCCTGAGGCCACCCCTTTTATAGGCGTGGCTTGGGTCCCCCAAGTGAAAAGGTTTTATTGGAAGAGGATTGGCTGTAATATATCAAGTCGTTATCTTATGGGTACGTTTTGGCCAATAGTGATTCCCCATTTATTGTTTCATAAAAGATGTGAGTTTTTCAAGCCTCAATAGGTTACAATCACATATTACTTAATTCAGAATTACTCAAAATATTCAAACGTTGAGCCTTGACGCTTTAAATATTCCTATCAATTTATTATATAGGATTCTCTCTTTTACCCCTGCGCGTCCCATAATAAACACCCAAATAACCAAAATCTCTTTAATTATATATTTTATTTATTTTTCATATAACAGGTGAGACACGCTCCTCACCTATATTGTTGGATTTGAGGCTACCAGCACCAGCGAGCCTTTTACCAATCCTCAAATTCAACAAGTTGTGCTCATTAAAGGGGCCCTGTACACCACAAGAACGTTATAATGATGGAGGCTGTTGGGGGTGTTAACCCTTCTAACTCTTCCGCTGACATCACCCCTAGTCTAGCACTTATGGAACAACAGCTAGCCAGTGCTTTGTCTCACCTTAAACGGCTTGAGCAGCACTCATTTCAACGGCCTTTATACAAAAACCCCTCTGCGAGACAAGTTCTCACCTGGCGATGGCAGTATTGCCTCCTTTTTCTTTGTATATGAATCTGCGATGGAAGGAGCAACTGACTAACAAAAAATGCAATATATTCTTCCTTGCTTAAATCGTTTAGCTCTAAAAACAATGGTCCCCACCACGGTCAACCTCAGCACTTGGGCGGAGGTTAAACATCCGCTTCAGAATGAGTTTGGCTCAAATTAGAGTTTGCAATATCAGAAACAGGTGTTTATGTGCCTTATATTGCAAGAAGGAGAATCAATTCCCTCATTTGTAGAGTGCTTCTATACAAAAGCTCAACCTCTGTTGCTTGCCAAAATGCTCCCTCTCGATGATTCAATTGTAGCTATCTTTGCTGGATTAAAATCTCATCCCTCCTTGGTGATGCATCTCCCTTCCGTAAAGCACACTTTTAAAACTGTATGAAATATCAAGGAGGCCTTATTAGCGGTTGCTGATATCTATGAGCTTGACCCTACCCAAGGATGTTTGAGTCAAGCAGTTTCGCCAATTAAATTAGCTTCTAATACATCTGTTACCTTTGGAAACCTGCTCTTACAAAGTTTGCCAGCAAAAACAGAGACTCCTACCTATAATGATAAGCAGACGGTAATGGCTGTGACAGGGAAGTGCCTCCCTTCGTCTTCAGTTCAAAACACTCAGTTGGTGAAAGCAGTTGACCCTTTGCCTTGTCTATCTTCTTTTTCAGAGCGGCCTTTCCAAGTGGTTTCAAAGCCTGCCCTTTAGTCTAAACCACTTTCTCAGGTCTCAATCACTTTCACTAACAATGGGATAAATGACCAGGTCACAAAGGCTAAACCGCCTGTTTCACAAAAGCACTCAGCCACTGAATGACCCAAAGCTGTTGAAGATAAAGTATCTACTTCTCCAGTGGTATTCCCTTCAACCTCTCATTCAGATAACACTAGTCTGAAGTTCATCTCCATGAGGCGGCATCAACACCCACCTTCGAAGGTCAAAACTCAAGCTGTGGCAGTTTCAACGCCTCCCCCAAAAAGTTTACAAGGTGGAGGAACAACCCTAGGACTCATCATCCCATAAGGGAAGTCCTAAACCTACCCCTCCTCCTATGGGCTCCCTAACCTGCATTGATAACCTCTCTGATGATAAGTCTGAGGGGGTGATGAAGATGTTGGTCATTACGTTTTAGGATCCCCAGGTGAAGTGGAGGTACCTGATCATTTGAACCTAAAGAGATAAATCAGGCTAAGATCCCTCGTCACACTTATCTTCAGCAAGTGATAAGGGGTCTTGAGATTGATGATAATGCTAGTGACGCGGACAAGCTCATTGCCATGTTTATCTGATCTACCCTGAGTGTGCTTACCATGCAGACTATCCAGTAGAAATACCCTGAAACTGAAAATCTCCTTGACTCCACTTTTCATCTAAAAGAGGTCCTCGCTCTCCCCCCTCCTTTGGTGGGACTTTAACTGAAGTTGAGGTCGTTGTTAATGTAGTGCAGATTCAAGCTTTCCTTGACGATGGGTCTCCAGTGAACGTTGTGTCCAAAGCCCATTAAAAAATTAAGCTGGCCCCTGACTTTAACTACACTCAAGAGTTTGGAATGATGGGCCAAACAACACTAGTGCCATTTGAGCCTTCGCTTATCTGCCCATACAGTTTGGGAAGCTTCTCTTGTCAGCTCCAGCAGTGGCTTTGACTAATAATACCTACGATTACTTATTGATACCAAATTTATGCTTGAATATGAAGGTATTTATTAATTTGAAGCAGGGCTATATCTCCCTGTTTAACTATGAGGTTCCTTTGTACCTGTCTAATGATGAGCTCAATAGAAAGGATTATTTTTGCACAGTTGAGTATCCCTCTTCCGCTTTATCCCTGCATTACACCACGGTAGGAGTCATACAAAACTGTTACCTCCCTCAGTGGATGCCCGGGAGGGTATCCCTTTCTATGCTTCTGAAGAGGTGGTCATTAGGGCTGGGGAACAAAGGGTAATTGACACGAAGATTACCATGCAAATCCCCCACAACTGCCTACTGCACCTATCAGCATAAATGGGTTTAGTCCTTTCGAGCCTAGAGTTTTTCCAGGCGTGTTAGATCCCACCTATCATTTTCCTATTAACGTTTTGCTGGGGAATATCACCAAAAAGTATATGGTGGTAAAAAAACATCATGAGATTGGAAGAGGCCTGCTTATACCCATTAAGGACATCAAGGAAATCCACTGTATTGGGGTTAATGGCAGATATGAGCTTGCCTGCCAACCAATCCATATGTACTCTACCTTCTGTTCATATCTCCAATGAATTAACCCCAGCTGAGATGGATAGAGTCCAAATCTTACTTGAGGCATACAGAAAATTTTCCTCAAATCTAACAATGAGAATTGGCATATGAAGGGGTGGATGCATACGATTGATATTAGTGATGCTAAACCCATTAGCTCCAAGCCCTATTGAAAAGCAAAATTTGAGGAGCTCCAGATGTGGATGGAGCTCAAACAGCTTTTGGATGCTGGACTGCTTTGTGCCGTCACAAAGCCCTTGGTCGTCCCCTCTCCTCCTCATAAAAAAGAAAAATGGAAGCCATCAGGTAGTAATGGACTATCAGAAATTAAACAATCTTACCAATAAGGATAGTTATCCTATCCCTTTCATTGATGACGCTCTGGCCCAATTCTCAAGGTCTAAATACTCTCCACCATGAACCTGGCTAGCGTTTATTGGCAAATGGATCTTTCTCTAAAAGACCAGGAGAAATGCGCTCTTATTTTCAGTAGGGTCTCTTCCAACCTACCCAACAACTGCAAGGGTTGTGTAACGCGCCCGCCACTTTCCAGCGAGCAATGGATCATATCCTGCAGGATCTAAAACTAAGCTGCGTCATCGTCTATCTCATTGATATTAATGTCTTCTATAAGACTTTCAATGAACACCTTGCACATCTAAAGGAGGTGTTTCAACAATTGAGGGCTTCTAATATCAAATTAAAGCCATCCAAGTGTCTTTTTTTCCAAAAGAAAATTAGATTATTCAGGAACACTATCTCTCAAGATGGGATTAATCCCCTCCAAGACAAGGTGGAAGTGATATCTAAAATGCCTGCGCCCAAAACCCTTAGTGGCATTCAGGTATTTTTGGGTATGATGGGATAGTACAATAATCAATACCAATTTTCGCTCAGCTCAGTGAACCCCTTGTGCGGTTCTTAACTAAGAGCACCTCCTTTCATTGGGGTGCTGAACAAAAAGCTGCCTTTGAGAGCTTGAAGGCGTTTTTACAAAAAAGACCAATACTCTGCCACCCTGACTATAGAAAACCTTTCATGTTGTTCACGGAAGCTTCTGACTATGCTATTGGAGCTATCATATCCCAATTTGGATGATCATGGAATTGATCGTCCTGTGTCTTACTTCAATGAAATGCTTTCAAAAGCTGAGCTTAAATATAGCGTTACAGAGAAGGAGTGTTTGGCTGTCCTACTCGCAGTTAAACACTACTGGCCATTCCTATATGGGACTCCTTTCAGAGTAATCACGGACCAGCCTCATTTAAGTGGTTGCAGAATATGAAAGATCCCACTGGGCGGTTGGCACGCTAGGCTCTTAAGCTCCTGCGTTTGATATGACTATTGAGCACCGAGCTGGGACATGCCATATGAACTTTGATGATCTGACGCGTCTGCATGTCCTTCACCTTGACAATAGTGAAGCTGAGCGGTTTCATGATCTCCTTATGACTCATGGCGCTTGGGCTGATGAAGATGAACCAGTACATAAGATGCTCGCTTGGCACTCCTGCAACTAGAAGGTAGAGAATGGGAAAAAAATATAAGAAAGTAGGAGTAAATTGGTTGCCCTATTTCCGGCCATCTGAGCGTGTGCCTGTCATTTTAGAGTCTCACAATATCATGGGCCATGGCAGAGTACGCAAAACCTATGAGTGGATAAAAGAGCGGTACTATTGGGAGGGCATCATGGAAACCATAATGGAAGTCTAAGATGAATGCCTGACCTGTAAAAACAAATCAGCTTCAAGACCAGATTTCAGTATCAACCTACCACCCTCACCACCCCTTCCACACTATAAGTTTGGACGTGATAGGTCCTCTCCCTCAAACTACCAGTTGAAACCGCTATAAATTGGTTAGTATTGATAATTTCACCAAGAATGTTAAGGCTGGTGCTCTTCCCGCTCAGACTACTATAGTTATGGCTACCTTCTTACACCAGTACATCTTTACTCAGCATGAGTGCCCCAGGTCCTCCTATGTGACAATGGGATAAACTTTACTCCCTGAGTGGTAAAGTTCCTCGCCACTTCTATGGGAGATCAACAACTCTTCTCAACCCCCTATAACTCATCCACAAATGGTGCGGTAGAAAGAGTTAATGGACCCTGGTCTCAATATTACACTAAATGCCACTTCCATCCTTCTTCACTGGGATCTCTATTTTCCCAGTGCACTCATGGCCTACCGTATTGGCTACCATTGCATCCTCAAGATGTCCTCTTTCCATGTGCTATATGGGTGAGAACCTCGGTGCCTGCATTATTAGTCAAGGATATTTTCTCTGATTGGACTGATCCTGAACAAGCCATGAAAAAGTTGGCCCAACACATCATCCAATTACAAACAGAGGCCATAATAATTTAGCTAAGACTGTTACCAAAGAAGGTAAAGATGCAAATGAGCTCAGGGCCCCTCTTCTTTCATTCCAAGTATCTGACTTAGTACTTAATTACCATAACTGAATCACTCCAAGAAGTGATAAGCTTGGTTTTATCTGGGAAGGGCCTTTATAAGTCATATACAAGTGAGGGGATGAGTATTCTATCAAATCCCTCTCCTCCAGACTCACCATCAACCAAGTTCATGGCCACTTCCTTCAGCCCTATTCACCCCCAACATTCTTGAGAGGGGTAATGCCGGACAATTGCCTCCTAGGCTCCAAAAAAAGAATGTTGTGGGTGATATTCGGCCAAATAGAGGCAATGTCAGGCATTTATGAGTCCCTGACAAGGAGGAAATTGAATTTAATAGTAATGATTTAGTCATCCAAAAGAACCTGGCAGTTCTCAGTAAAACTTCATTAATTGGGGTAAAACGATTTTACTCCTCTCTGGGAAAATAAATCAATATGCAATAATTGGATTACTTTGACCACAAAAAGAACCATGGGGCATCAATTGGACGGTGCTTACCCAACCATGCCCAGGTCCATTCAAGCACCTACCCTGAGGCCACCCCTTTTATAGGCGTGGCTTGGGTCCCCCAAGTGAAAAAATTTTATTGGAAGGGATTGGCTGTAATATATCAAGTCGTTACCTTATGGGTACGTTTTGGCCAATAGTGATTCCCCATTTTATTGTTTCATCAAAGAGATGTGAGTTTTTCAAGCCTCAATTTTCTATAATTGCATATTAAAAATCTGGAATTCCCCAAGCTATTCAAATGTTGAGCCTAGATGCTTTAGATATTCCTATCAATTTATTATATGGGATTCTCTCTTTTACCTCTGCGCGTCCCATAATAACACCCAAATAACCAAAAAAAACCTCTTTAATATATATATTGTTATGTATTTTTCATATAACTGGTGAGACACGCTCCTCACCTATATTGGTGGACTTGAGGTTATCAGCACCAGAGAGCCTTTTTCCAACCCATAAACTCAAAAAAGGCTTAATATGTGGCATAAAATGCTTAATGGGGTGAATAGAGGAGGTAAACACTAAATACATTCTTGGGCCTAATATCAAGGTAATATTTTTGCTTGGGTATCCTTCTCTATCTTACCAGACTCTAGAACGCTTATGGGGAATCATCCACAGTTTGTTAATTTAGCACTCTTGGTGTCTACCGAAAGGGAAACTGCTTGTCATCTTTATTTGCAAATGGGCCAAACAAAGGGATTATTATAATTTCAAAAAATTCATAATATAGCCCCTAAGTTATCGGCCTAGGAAACCATATCAGATGGTGAGGAAACTTTAGGGAAACTTTTGTCTGGCGCCCGCTTTATCTGGTTACCCATGGTGGACAACATTGGGGTAAAAGCATCAGCGCCTGTGGCATAAGGAAATATAGTTGTGGGTTTTCTTCGTTTATGAGGCTGTACTTTTCATTGCCTCAACGTATTAAGCAAGTCAATGCTCAGCAAAGTGATGAGAGCAGGCATACAAGTTAACGATTTGATGCGCTGGTAGGTTTGGGGATAATAGGGGTCAAACAGAGAAGTTTTTGATGCGTCAATAAAAGCGGAGCTTGCGCCAAAAGAGAGTTCCTCAATTTCAAATTTGCATCTTTCTTAAAATCATGGGGGAAGTTTGGTATAGGAATGCCCTCCATGAGGGGTATATCACTCCACAAAGTTTCTGACAGAGTAGGGTGTTGGCAGGGGCAGCTTCAGCCTCAACCAAAACTATATATATATATTTATAGTTAGCAAACCTGTGTTTTGCATGAAAAATGGTAAGAGCACAAATCAGGAGGATTAATAAAAACTACTCCAAAGCAAACTATGGCTTGACATTAAACAACCAGTTGCTATCATTGATACAGTTATGACATTTGAATGAATTAAGCTCGCCAGCACTGGGCCAGCCACCATAATTGGAGCAGTGGCAGGAGATTATTGGTTGTGGACAGTTGACTATGGCAGCTCAGACAAAACTGTTTCAGCCACTGACTCAGAATCCCATTATCCAGTCAAATTGTTCTATTTTTAATCTTTTTTAATTTTGGTTGCTGCCACCTTGGGAGCAGTGCAAGAATTTTCTGAAGGTGGGGCGGGAGGATTGATCCTATTTAAAAATTGGCTCAAATTGCTGCCAACCCAATGCTGGAGGAAGGAGCATCAGAAGCGCTGGAAGTGGAAACTGTAGGGTACTTGCAATTTTAGAGATCAAGATCAAATCACGAGGGGAAGATGATGCAGCCATTTTTGATGCGCACTCAGAAAGGGTAATTAGGGGTGGATTTTATCACAGTGTGGGGGGATTTGCAAGATGAGAATTGCTATAGAAATGGCAGATTTTTTTAAAGGCTTGAGGCCCTGCCAGATGATCCACCTCATTTGGAACTAAAACTGCAGCACTGAGTCTGCGCTATAAACTGCCAAACACTCTGTGAGCTCATGGCGGAGGCGTTCAGGGGAGAGATGAGAGGGCAATATGGCGAGCTGGACCACCAAAGTGGCCTTATCCAGGAGCCACATGAAAATGGTGGGAATATGGAATTTTTAAAAATGATGAGCAGCTTAGATGCTGCTGCACATCAGCTTCAGAGCGGAAGCCAAGGTTGAAGTACCCCTTAAAGGGGCGGAAATCAATATATCAGGTGGTATATAAACTGCCGTGGTCATCTTAATGATAACTGCACTTGAATATGTGAAGATATTCCCATATTTGACCCAGAGTATGAAATGCAAATTGTTCCTTGAGAGCACCAAAGGGCCCTGGGGCACCGCCTTGGAGTTTGTGAGGTGGTGGGCCAATTCCTGAGGGGACATAATGCACGGTAGCATTGAGAGCTAGCAGAGCCATCCCAGGCGCACTTTGGTAGCGGCCAAAAGATGCAGGATGGTAGTGCACCACCACCCCAAGCTGGGCAGCAGGCATCAATTGCATCGACATTGGTAAGTTTTGGCTCAATTGAGCAGTCATTTTTTAGTATTTTTTTAAAAGGTCCAAAATTGGATTCAATTGGTTGAGATTATGCACAGTTTGTTAGGTTGTAAACTCAGCGTTCTTATGAGAAATCTCTTAGGCTTAGAATATAATATTATTAGTGCTTTTGGGTGTAGGCCCAATAAAACATCATTAAATAAATTTGATAGAAATTTTGGGCCTTAATCCCAATTGAAATCAAGTAGTAAATATAAATTGATGACAATGGCAATATTAGTAAACTTGACATCGATTAAAGTAGTTGATAAATCATAGTCCTAAATTCAAGGCTTCACCTAAACTAGGGAAAAGTCTGATAGACCTCATGACAGTTTCTTTATGAGAGTATAATCCTACCACTCTCCCCTAAAGCCTGCTGCTGCAGAGGCCCTTACAATAGCCAATCAAGCTTCAGGCCAGAACTGAAAACAATTTAGCCAATCAGTAAGAGACTTACACTAGTTTTTGATTATAAGATTCCTTTCATTTTCCAGACAAGCCTCAATCTTATGCAAAACCTTAAACCAGTTCTACCAGAATCCTTAGATATTATTTGAATCATCCAATCTCTTTTTGAGCAGTTTTACATGCCAAATATGATGCCCAAATCCCCTTCATTTCTATTCCTTAGACAAATGCTGCTATGTTCCAAAATGACCACCAGCTTGATGAAGAAGCAGCTGCCTCGCCTAAGTGTCATCCACTCCAAAAACTTGTTAGAAAGTCAGTAGTGATGCTTTCAGGGTTTAATTACTCCCGTCACCCCATCAACCTTAGCCTCTTGAAAAAGACCTTTTAAATTACTATAAGAAAGCCAATGACTTAATTCAGAACATTTCTGTGGTAGTGCAGATTCCATCCAAAATTACCTGCACTAATATTGCCATTTTCGCCAAGCTCCTACAATGACTGCTTTAAATCTAATAGGTCTTAATATATATATTGGCGGAATTACCCATGCAACCTATTTTTTAGTATTATATCGTTAGGTAATATTGAGCCCCATAACATCAAGGCACATATGCCCTTGATCTTCATTTTGATAATACCTTACTCTGGTATGAGGAAGTCGCCTTAAGGATGAGTCCCCAATACCCCATCCCCTTCCAACGTGGTTGGATAAGCGTTTCACCACTGTATCAACTAGTTGCTTGGTTGTTTTTATAGTTTTTATCCACTTATTTTTGTCGTTTTGGTTTGTTGTTATATTTTAAATTTTTTTAGCTCTTTGAGAAATTAGTAATGTCCATCCCCTGGCGGCTTATATCAAAAAAACATAAATTTGTAGTCTAGCCTTGATGCAGACCTTCTCAAGAAGTACACTAACCATATATGCTAATTATACGCACAGAATTAAGTAATCATCTTATTTTGCTCTTATTAGAATCCAAACCGCTTCTTAATAAAGCTCCAAGAAAATTATACGTTGAGTTGCAGTTGGTAATGGACTCCTCCATGATCCCAATCAAGTCCTCATTTTCTTAATTTACCTGGTCTTTTTATATTTTCTATAATTACTTCTCAGGGTCATCTTAGTGTAAGCCCCATTTTAGTGGGGCCCTGTTTCACTTGTGCTAATGGTTTGTTCTCTGGTTGTTCAGTGTGTATTCCACATCACTTCTCTAGTAACAGGATAGTTACAGACACCCTCACATTAGTTAATTACCTTTTCCACTATACATGCATTTAAGTTCTCATGTAGGGGCTCTCTCTGAGCATTAAATAGGTGCACTGACTGAATGTCACTATTTCTATGATTATCAGTCTCTGAGTTTTCGTTTGATATAATTATTGTTTGACTACAAATTATTCTTGCTACAGCAAACTGGAAGTTCCCTATAAATCATGCTCATACCTGATGGTTTTGGACCTTTTTTTTTTAGTACTAGATGGTCCATGGTTTTGGACCTTTTTGTGAATCTGATGTAGTTATTTTAAAACCTTCCTTACAAGTATGTTCCTGTAATTCAGCATGTGTTAGCTTATATTAATAGAAAAGCTTCTATCATTGTAAATTTAAACAGCTCTCATCCGCCCTCTTGCGGCGCTGTCTTGTTGTGTAATTTTCCCCCAGTGCAGCCATCTGGGTATTTATGGTTTTCAGAGCTCAGCTGCACTTATGGAAGTCCAGAAAGGTTTGTAATATAATTCTGGAAGCACATCGCTATCCTTTTTTTATTTTCAAACATAAATTTTTTGCACTTTTTAAGTAAGGAGCTTCTTTTAGTGTCTTATATAAGAATTATGCAGTCATTTAAACCCTAACTTTGTCTAATGTAGTTAAAACTATATTTCTACAATCAAACTTTAGATAAACTACAATGAACGTTCAGGCGTGGAGGGCTCCGCTTTCCATCTTTGATCATGTTATTGAAAAACTTTTCTTTGTATCTTTTCGCCCTACCAAAAGGTGGACAGGTAATTTAGCTTCAATTGTTTCACCCTTAGAGACCACTTATGTACCACTATAAAAAACATTAACTCTACTATCTTAATGGAGAGTCTTTCATTGCCACACATTTGTTTTCATGGGGTATTTGAGGGTTGGCAGGGGTCTAGCCTAAAATTAGTAATAAACACTTGATCTAATAATTTTTGCTCAGAAACTCCTTCACATGTAATAATGCAAACCCTCATTGGAAGGGAGTTTTAGCTCTATGGCGATGGTTAGTGATATTATTTAAATTGGCTCAGGGGCATCGAATTTCAGGTGCACAGGTTATTAACACTCAGAAAGATCAATGTGCTTTTTGACTATAG
>JAKSZP010008620.1:0-36106 GCA_022478985.1 Massospora cicadina | reverse complement strand
TGAAAGTTTTGGTCTGGACTCTAAAAAGTCATTCATAGGGTGAAGTCTGAGTACTCCACTGCTGACATCAACAAAGGGACTGTGATTAATTGGGTGCATATCAGTTCCTTCAGCCATATTCACCCCTCTGACAGGATCTTGAGGGGGGCATTGTCAGAATTCAAGATAACAATTTAATTGAATTCCCCACTTTCAGATCAGGCCATGCTAAATTAGTTTCCAAACCTACCTAAGGTGAATCGGCTTCAGAAACACCCTACCCAATTCCTGAGTCACGTGGGGTGGCGTTTCCACCAATTTGGTCAGGTGGCGACACAATCCATTGAGGATTCCCATGAGGCGGCCATTCCATAAGCTCAGTAAAGATCCTTAATGGATGGGGCCCCAACAATCCCTGAGGCACCAAGTCCTAACGCACCCTATAAATTTTAAATCCTTTTAAGCCTAACAAACTATTCGATATTTTAACTAACTTTTGCTTCCTTCTCAACCTTTTCTGCAAATTAAAAGCTTTGAGCCACCTTTGAACCTTGGTGCCAGTCTAGAGAACTGTAGCGCTGTCAGCTCTTAAAGGGCGTCCTGTACATTTGATTGACACTGTGTCTTGAGTCATAAACTCTCCTGAGAGGCCTCATGCCACAGCTCAGTTGTCATGCCTCTCTGGTATGCAGTCTGTATCCCCTCTAGCCTTCTGAAGCTTGAAAACTGCCTCTAAGGGGCAACCCAGGCCAATTAACAAAAAGCTTAAGCCAAAGGCCTTTAGAGCTGAAACGCCTTCTCCTATGATTAAAATGGTAGTAGACCGTCTGCAAGCCATCCCCTGTCCTAAGGAAGGGCCAGCAAACAAGGGTGTCAAATAACAAATACTGACGTGCCTAAGTTCAACCTCTCTCACCTAAAGCCCCTTTGAGGTACATATATGACCCCTCTGATGACAACACTGGATGGCTATGAAAGCATAGATACTATGTTCTAGGAGCTCCCACTTGAAGTGTGGGTACCAGTCTGGTTGAGTTTTGAAGAGTTACTCAGATCATGGTACCTGAGGAAACTTACCTCCACCAAATTCTGTGGTACTTTGAGGTTGTTGACACTGCTAGTGATGCTGAAATTTTCTTTCCATATTTATTCAACTTATTAAAAATAGTCATACTTTACAGTACCTTAAAGAGAGATGTCCTGAGACCGTCAAGAAACTTGTCTCCACCTTCTTTCTTAAGGAAATGCTAGCCCTTTCTCCTAACTTCAGTGGGATCATAACCAAGGCGGAGGTGGTCATCAATAAGGTACAGGTGATGGCCATCCTGGATATTGGCTCCTCACCTAATGTTGTCTCCTTTAAGATTATCAAAAAAGTTAAGCTGGCGCCTGAAATGGAGTACACTCAAGAGTTTAGAACTGCGGCCAAGAAAATAAGCGCCATTGGGGCTTACTCTTCCCTCCCCATTCAAATTGGAAAGATTATCTTATCAGCCCCGCAGTGGCCTTGGACAACAATTCTTATGATAAGATCATAGGTACCAAGTCATGAGTGAATATTATGGAGTCAACAACATGAAGCGAGGGTTCCTCTCTTTGCATAATTAAGAAGTCCCTTTTTTCTTATTAATAAAGATCAGGTAAGAAAAAGAATTCTTTCCTGGTTGAGGATCCCTTTTCTTCATTGCCTTTGCATTATACCACCTCTTTGATAAATACAAGGAAATTGCTCAATTCAGTGGATGCTATAGAAGGTATTTTTTTTATGCTTCATAAGAGGTAGTGATTAAGCCTGGTTAATAACGAGTGGTTGACACAAAGACCACAATCTAAATTCCACACCACTTCTTGTTGTATATCATAAGTCTTGAGGGCATTAGCCCCTTGAAACTCAGGCATTACCTGGTATACTAGACCCAGCCTAAAAGAGACCTATCACTATTATTTTGGGGAACCTCACCCACAAGGTCCTAGTTGTAAGAAAACACAGGAGATTGGAAGAGACTAGTTAGTTCCCATGGAGGAAATTAAAAGAATACTTTATTGGCTCTATGCTGGATATGGCTTTCCCATGGCTTAACCTGTTATGTACTTTACCAAATGTTCATATCTTGATGAGCTGACTCTGAAGAGCTTGAAAAAGTCCATACCTTTTTTGAAAGGCTATATATTAACATATTCTCCGAGTCAGATACCAACCATGGGCAAATGAAAGACTGGAGCCAATCCATTGAAGTGGGTGATGCCCTTCCCATTTAGTCCAAACCTTATCACAAGTCAAAGGTGGAAGAGAAGCAAATGAGGTCTGAACTCAAGCAGCTACTAGACGCGGGGTTACTTGTTCCTTCTCAAAGCCCTTGGTCTTACTACCTCTTGCTTATAAAAAACGGAGGTCATTAGGTAGTCATGGACTACCACAAAATAAACAAACTCATGAAAAAGGATAACTATCCTATCCCTTGCATTTATGACGCCCTGACACAACTCTCCGGATCTACCTTCTTTTTGCATGAAATTGGCTAGCGGTTATTGACAAATGAACCTCTCTCCATAAAGATAAGAAGAAATGCGCTCTTATTTCCAGTGAGGGTTTATTACAATCCACCTAATTACCTCAAGGGTTGTGCAACGCGCCCGCAACTTTCCAGTGAGCCCTGGATCACATCTTTCAGGACCTTAAGTTAAGTTGTGTCATCTTCTATCTTGATGACATCACGGTGCTTTCTAAGACCTTCAATGAACATCTTACTCACATAAAAGAAGAGTCCCAACGTTTGCGTGAGTAAAATATAAAGCTAAAACCTTCCAAGTGCACCTTTTTTCAGAGTATTTAGACTTCTTTGGCCAAGATATCTCTCAAGAAGGAATACAACTCATATAGGATAAGGTTGAAATGATATAAAAATGCCTCCCCCTAAAAATCTATGGGGTATTCAGATATTCCTAGGAATGATGGGGTATTACCATCAATTCTCCCCAAGTGCGTCCAGCTCAGTGATCCCCTTGTCCGCCTATTGACGAGAAACACTCCTTTCCATTGGGGTGCTGTACAAAAGGACGCTTTTGGGAATCTGAAGCAATTGATTCAACAATGTCCTATCCTGAAGCACCTAGACTATGGTTAACCCTAATTTTGTTTCCTGAAGCCTCAGACTATTCTGTCAAGGCAACCTTGGCTCAACTGGATGAAAACGGTGTAGATAATCCTGTATCATACTTTAGCAAGATGCTATCAAAAGCTGAACGCAAATATATCGTCACTGAGAAAGAGTGCCTCGCTGTCTTGCTAGCTGTGAAACACTACCGCCCTTTCCTGTATGGAACTATCTTCACTGTAGTCACTGACCACGCTTCCCTGAAATGGTTAAAAACATGAAGGATCTTACCAGTCATTTAGATCGTTGGGCTCTAAAGCTCCAGCATTATGACATGAAAATTGAAAATATGCTGGAACCTGACATATGAACGTTGATGGGTTAACTCAGCTGTCAGTTTTGTATTTTGACAACAGTGAGTGTAGAGGTTATATGACCTCTTAATGACCCCAGATAACTAAGAGGAGGATGATGAGCCCCTTCAGAAAATGTTAACCCAGTTTTCCTAAAAAGCCAAAGTGGATAGCGATAAGTTGTAGAAACAGGTGGGGGCCAAGTGGTTACCCTATCTTAGCCCCTCAGAACTTGTACCTGATGTCCTGGAGGCTCACTATACCCTAGGTCATGGGGAGTGAAGAAAACCTATGAGTGGATCAGGGTTAGGTACCATTGGGAAGGAATCATGGAAACCATTATTGAAGTCGTGGATTCCTGCCTAACGTGTAAAAAGCAATTCAGCTTCAAGAATAAATAATAATAACAACTGAATAACCTTTAACAACCATTACACACCATCAGCATAGCTGTGGTATGCCCCCTCCCTCAAACTATCGATGGGAACAGATATATTCTGGTAGGCATTAACCACTTTACTAAGTGGATTGAAGTTTTGGATCTCCCAGCTGAAAAGACCAGAGCCACTGCAATTTTATTACATTGAAACATTTTCACTTGCCATGGCTTCCCAGGTGCTACTTTGTGATAATGGGAAATTTTATCTCTAGAGTGGTTATAATCCTGGCTACTTCTATGGGAAACCAACAAACCTTCTAAGATCCTTATAATCCTTCTACTAATTGTAATGGATGGGGCTCCCAAGGCCCAGACCGCCACCAGCCCTAAACCACCATCACCATATGTGGCCGTACCAAATCCAAATGGTCCTGTCCAAATGGAAGGCCTTGCCAGGCATACTGGGCTGAGATGTGGTGCACCAGCTTCTGTCGCCTTGGGCCCCCAGGCTGAGGTGCATCCCTATGGCCTCTGTTACCTCAGGGTTACCCAGCTGAGGTGCGGTCAACCAGCCTCTGTCGCCTTGGGCCAAACTGGCTCCTTCCCCTCTCACCAGGGCAAGGCCACTCTCAAGAGGATCCTGGCGCGTCCACCCCCTTCCTCTCCTCCTCATCACACCGCCATCCGCATCCCCAACCTCCTTGCTTAAATAAATAAATTAAATAAACAAATCCAGCGAATAGCAGCCTTTATTGGGAGTAGACTCAAATTCAGTTTAGAATTCCAAAGTGAGGTCCAATGGGGCTGACCTCACTTTGATACACTTTCCTAAAAAGGCTAAATGGGTTGCAGGTAATGAGGAGCGCAAAAGCCTCCAGAATGGATGGCATCCAGGCAACTCAATGGAGAAACAGAGGGGAACCTCAGAACGCACAACCAATTAAATAAACGATTTATATTATTTTATTCTGTTATTGACCCAAATAGGAAAATCCTACTCAGAATAATGGAATTGCAACTATCGATGCACACAAATCTCATAATTCCCAACCTTATGAGATTCATGTATGATTGTCAACAATTACACTAATGAGACCGTGGAGAGAGCAAATGGAACCTTGGTATCAATCCTATGGAAAATGACCATTTCAGACCCGTTGCACTGGGATCAATTTCTGCCTAGTGTTATGCCTACCAGATTTTTTAACGCCTGATCCTGATTGTCCCCTATCACATCTTGTATGGTTGAGAACCAGGGGATAACTGCCCTTTTAGCTAAGGGATGTCTTCTTGTCTAGGGTTGAGGAACCTGAAAAAGCCATGAGAAGATTTGCTCAGAGCATCATTCAGATCCAATATGAGGCTATAACTAACTTAGCTAACACTGGTACCAAAGAAGGCCAATCTGCCAATGAGCTCTGAGCCCCTCTACTTTCTTCCAAGTGTCAGAATGTTCCTGTATTACTATGACTGCATAACCCCTAGAAGCGGCAAGCTTAGGTCAATTAAGATGGCCCATTAATCATCACCTACAAGAGGGGTGATGAGTATTCTATAAAGTCTCTGGCTACAGGAGTCATTATAAAGCGATTACATGGATGCTTCTTACGCCTCTATTCTCCCCCAACATTCCTGAAGGAGTTAAGGTTGGACAATTGCTTTCTCACTTAAGGGAGAAGAATGTTTTGGGTGCAAATAGCGTACTACCCAATCAATTGGTAAGTAAACCAATAATAGACCAAACTTAGTTTAAGTGTCAGGTAGCTGATTTGAAGAAATACTAAGATGCTGCCTCAAAGTTTCATCCTTCCTTCTTTAGACTTAATATATAAACTAAGCCCTATTGTGAGATGGAAGGAATTTCAAGAGTTTTGATAGCTTAAAATGCCATTTAACTAATTTGAGTTTACCCCGGCTTATTATGAATTCTAGCCCAATTCACAATTAACCTATGAGTTTTTAATACTAGGAGGCGTGTTTCAGGCATTGTCCTTTTAGGATGAAGCCTCTTTCTTAGGGTCGTAATAAGCCAATATTAAATTATCAGCGAATGCCAGATTGTGCTCCCCATTGACATGGGCTGAGTTAATACAAAAGTTTTGGGGATCGTCCCTGATTATTATTATTACTTTAAGTGAATTTACCCTTCCTAACCTATCAAAGACTAATCTCAAAACAAGTAAAATTCTAGGATTACTGGCTACTAATGCTGAAAATAATCCAACATAAATTCACTATTATAATTTTCATTTTATAATTATATTAAATTGGCAATTAATGATGATAGTTTCATTAAGCTATTTACTAAGTTGCCATTGCTTAGTATTTTCCCTGGGGTTTTTTATGAATTCTCTCCCCCCACTAGTAGCTTTAGCACCTCAATTATTGTGAGGCTTTTCTAATAAACGTCACTTCTTACCCTAATACAACAGATATGATATTCTTATAATTATTATGACTTATATAATTTTAATAAACAAATCCTTCTACAACTAGGGTTAAGGTTGGTAAACTTAAGGGAACTTTAGTCCCTTTTCTCTTGGGCAGTTCAATGGACTGAGCCTCCAACACCTGCCCTCTTGTTGGATTTCTGAGCCTGAACCATGCGAGAACCCTAATTGGCCAGAAATCCTGACACTGTGAAATAATAAATATCTCTCCTGTTTTACTAAGCTTCTGCAATACTATCAAATCCCATTTTTCATTAAAATTTATAATTTATAGTAAAATAAAATATACCCCTGACTCTTAAAATATTAGTCACAAATTTTATTACTCTACCAACAGCTGCATTGTTGGAATTTTGAGCTTAACTAACACCAGCGAGCTCAAAACTTGCTAAGATTTTAACGAACCTATTTGTTTTGGTAAGCAGTTGGTGGTTATTTTTTATTCCATGTGAATGTTGAGGTTTTCCCTCAACATCATATTATCCTGATCTTTGATAAGATAGGACAAGCTGGTGTGGTTGGAACAAGTGGTGAGGGAGTGTTGGTTCTAGCTAGGCCACAGGATGGGGTCAAGACTGAGGCAGGTTGATGATCGGGACTTGCATCAGGGCTGGGAATAAACTAAGCAATGGTGAAATGGGTGAATTAAAGGTTCAAGTTGGATTTGAGTCAGAGCTGAACAAGATGATAGGTGTGGTGGTTTAGCCAGCCATTAATTCTATTAGTCCTAGGCTGATGTGAGTTTAGTTGTGGTGTATTCCAAAAGATAGAGTGTCAGGAATGAAGGAGGAGTCTAACTAGCTTGCTGTAGAGGCTATGAGGAAAGGGACCTGGGAACTGGAGGATCTTTAGTTCATTTCCTATCAAACTGCCCAATATAAGCAATAAAACATCTTTCTTGAAAACTTTTTATCTTTGATTGACTTATGGGGTTCATATTGGTATATTCAGACTAACGGTGGCCATATTTGGCATTCAAAAAATGAGGTTGACTTTGAGAGTAAGTATGGGAGGGTTATTGCCTCCCTATACAACTTAGAGTCAGGGCATGTTCCTTGGGATAAGCATACTTGCAACTGTCCTCCAAGGGGTGTTCATCCACAGCGCCTGTAGCACACACTAGAATAATGCTCTCAGGAGTTCAATCCATTTTTTGATCTTTGATTTGGACCCTGCTTCCTAATTCAATTTTGGCTCATTAGAAGGAAATAGTGCATTACAATTCAATAGGTTCACTGACTATATATCATTTTGTGATTGGTTGTTACAATGGAGCCAATTAGTTTTGATTGAGTGGTTGGTGTTTTTAGTTGCTTTGACAGATCAAATGATTTAATTTAATGTTAATTTTATTTTGGGAGGGCTGACTATGAGACGGATACTTACAATATGTAAACTAACAAACACTAATATAAGATAGAGGTACCTCAGAGAAGCTAATGCTGTCTCCTGTTGCCAGCGGGAACGCCAAATATAGGAAGAGGGGTATCATGAGTAGAGGCTTGCGCCACTATTGAGCACATATGAAGGAAAGGGTCTGAAGTGATGAACCAAACCAGAAACCAGGATGAGACCAACTGTCATTGATGGGATGGTAGGTAACCAAACAATTATGCTTGAAAGTGGTCCATAAGGTGTGACTGAAATCGGCGTACAGCATCCTGGAGGGTGGGAGTAGAGCCTGAAATGGCATCCAAGACAACAATGTGGATAGTCCACATTCAATTGCTACCACTAAGGTTCAGAGGGATGGTTGGATAGAGGAATTCAAGGACAATGCGAAGATGTCCTTCTATAGGCTGAAGGGCTGTGTTTGCTCCTGGCAAAGGAGACGCTTAACCTCACGTCAGATTGCTCTTGATGGAGGGCACTCTTCCAGGCGGTGGACCAAAGTCCCATATTGGTCACACACAACACATGAGGAGTGTGATGCATTGGATCACATGGCATTATGGTATATTTATTTAAAGCAGCTCCGCACATGGGAATGAACATGCGCCTGCAAAAGAGGGTGATGGGCGTACTTCCAGATGGCTTTCTGTGTTTCTAGGGAGTTGGGGATGTCCAACATGTCCAGATAATCCACCCTAGACATGATAGGGGACCTCCTTGTTATTGCACTGTTCAGAACGGCTTAGCCTTGTACTTCCTGTGTGAAGTGAGAATAGGTTGACCCCTCTGGGCGGTGTTCCCACTGATGCAAATTCTCCACTCAGCGCTCCACATTAAGAGAATTTGTTTGAAGTGTGGCGGCGTCCCATGAGGGCCCACAGCATAGGAATGTGAAGCAAGATATTTTAACAAAGAATAGGGGTGGGTAGGATTGATGAGGCCCAGGGCATAAGAAAATTGGAGCGGGCCACGCATGACCAGTGTTTGGCTTGGAGTGTGGGGTTGGTGACTGCAGCGATCTAGGTGCCAAGTATTTTTGGTGGCATGGACCTCAAAATTGAGCAGGCCCATAACACCAATATTGCGAGGGCCAAGTAAAACAACCAGGCGCAATGGAGGTGGACAGCCTAACAAAAGCCACCCCTTCAGGAGGGCATATAATGAGGTGAAGAAAGATGAGGAAAAGGCGATAGCATGAGCCACAAACCAAACTTTATAGAGGAGTATAAAGTTGGCCAGCACAACCCTGCCTGTGAGGGAAGTTTGGTGGGTTCTGAGAGAGGCAATGCATTTTGTGGCATTGTCCAGGATATGGTGCTCCATCACCAATGAGGCGTACCCTCCTACCTCCATCCACACACCCAAATGGTGTACCAGACCAGCAGTGGGTCTTGGCACAAAAGGGAGCACAACTGGGTGGTATGGGGTGGGCGGAGCAAGTGAACCCATGAGCTAGCTGCTGAAGCAGGTAGAAAATAGGGTGCTGGTGACCAGTGGGCCTGGAACTGACCAAGGAGAGTGATTTCAGTTTTGGAGGCGTTAAGTTCAGCATTACTTACCTTGGCGTAAACCTATATAGTAGCCTCAAGCGCTCATGCATCTTGGTTGTTAGACACCCCATCCTCACAATCATTAGCAAACGCCAACTTCTTAACTGGTGCTTGGCCTTACACATGGACACCAGTAAGATGGGCATTCACATTGTGTAAAAGTGGGTCGAGGATGAAGTTATAAAAGAGAGGGTTCAAAGGGTCCCCTTGGTGGAGGCCCCTTTGAGGGCGAACTATGTCTGTGTGGAAGCCAGTGTAATGGTCAAGGAGTTGCCTGACCATCACATTACCCTAATATACCCTAGGGCGATGAACAAGGCCAAGGGTGAGGGGCACAATCATTACAATTTTTGTAAATGGCAATCTGAAAAATCAGATGCTACGAAATCAAATTTAAATAAATGTTGCAAGGTTGATGAGGAAGAAATTTTTTGTAAAGGGCGCTCTGGCCAACCAGATGCTGCCAAACATAATATTTCCAAATGCGATGACAAGGGAGAAGATCCTTAAAATGAAGTTCTGACCAACCAGATGCAGCCAAGTCCAATGTACCCAAATGTGTCAATAAGGATGAAAATCCTCGTAAATGGCGCTCTAGCCAACCAGATGCCGCCAACCATAATATTACCAAAAAGGGCGATGAGGATGAAGACTCTCATAAATGGCGCTCTGGAGAATCAGAGGCTGCCAAAACCCTTTTAACTAATATGATAATTAGAAATATGGATGCAGGGAAAGGCTCAGGTTTTGAGGACAATTCAAAGTGAAAATAATAATGTGGAAAAGTTTCTGCAACCATAAAGCTACCAGACCCTAGTTCTGGAACAGGTCTCAATAAGGAAATCGAGGGTCCAGATCCTTAGAATATGCCTATCATCAAGAAGGTGCCCACGGGCTCCGTGGAGAACAAGACCTTCCCTTTCTCCTAAGTTCAGTATAGTTCTGAGCTGATGAAGCTGCTCAAAGCAGTTTTGTCTTCTAGAATTTATAATAAAACTTAAGAAAATCCCAAGTTAATTTTTAAAAATCAAAATCATAATTTTTAATTCCTTAAGGGAAACCGCACATGGACCACAGCTCAGAATTTGACAGGGCTATAGAGTCTCTATATGCGCTCTCAGGAGGACAGACCCTCTTGCTTGGCGCCAGTATAGTACTGACTTTGGCACAAACTTTCATAGTAAAGTTCTTTCCACATAGTCACATTAGGGACATTTCCACAGTAGGATTATCCTGCCTGTGGGAACTTACCTGGGCACTCTTGCCTGACTGCTTTGTGGCAGTGTTCAGAGACACCGTCCGTCACAGCCAGGGCCACGCACAGTCATTGTGGCGGATTCCATAAAAAACTTTCCCCAATTAATGAACCGATGAGAGAGGTGGAACTTGTGGAGGCAGGCTTTTAAATAATCCCAGTTGACTTTATCATAAGCCTTCTGCTGGTCTAAAAAACAAGTTTACCAGTAACCATGGATTGGCAGACATTGGATACAGTGTATATGTTGTCCTATATAGACCGCTTGGGAATGAAACCAAATTGCTCAGAGGAAATGATATCATAAGCAACTTCCCTTAGGCGGTTGGCCATAATTTTAGTAAATAACTTAGTATCTGTGTTAGTAAGCGAAATGGGGCGCCAGTTGTCCAAGTCCAGCTTATCCTTTTTCTATACAGAGTTATAGTGTACGCCTTCTGGCACCCAAGAAGGAGGCGCGTTTCCAACAAACACTGGTTCATTGAGGCTAGCAACAAAGAGGAGAAATATTTAATATTTCTTATAGAACTTATAAGGAATCCCATCTGAACCTGGGCATTTCCTGTGTGGTGCACTGTGAATGGCATACCAGAGTTTGTCTCAAGAAATTAAATTTATAAGCTCCAGATAATGTGAAATAATGTGGATATGTGCGCTTTCAAGAAATTTCTCAACTTTGGCCAGTTTGACATGATTAGGTGATAAAATTCAGAGTAATAGGTTTGAACTTTGATTGCCACTTCAGATGAAGTTCTTGCGATGGAGTGGTCCATCTGCTGCACCTGTGTGCAAGCCAAGCTCTGTTATGGTGCAAAGAATTTTTGGAAAAAATAGGTGGAGCACGTGTCACCCACTGTTATATAGTTTACTTTGTACAGTGAAATTCTTAGTATTGCCGTAAGATTAAATAATTCCTGCACTCTTAATTGGGCTGAAGTATGGCTGAATGATCCTTAATTTTTCTAGTGGCTTACAGTATTTTGACCGTTTGGAAACTCACTAGGAATACTCAAATGGCTCCAACTTTTCTGGCCAATTTTGGGCTTGATTTTCCCTCCATAATTGGGAACTTCAACCGAGGCAGGCAAAGTTACAAGCTGTAAATCTTAAGATCCCAGCTTGCTGACACTCTCCAAAAGTGACTTAAGATACAAATTAGAAGGAAGATTAAATAAAATAAAATTTTATTTAAGACTAGAAATATTTGATACTTATTCATTAGGCCAGAAGCCGATTTTTATACCTCTAGGGCATCTCCTGGCCACATTTAAGCACAAAATCTCAACAGATATTTTACCACCTCAGTTCAGCCCTTAAACTGATATGACTGAGACCTATTCATAGGTTTATTGGTGGCAAAATAATCTCATATTTGGGAGGATTTCAGGGATGAAAACAACAACAATGAGCGTACAAAATGGTCCTAGGATCATCTCAAAATGAGTTTTGTCATACTGCTGACAAAATACGAATTCTAAGAAATTTCATGGCCAATTTAAGAAAATGATTACCCTTAATTGGGATTTCAACAGGCCTCTCTTGATAGCACTAGGTACTTCCATTTGGGCAGTCCATGTGCAAGTGCTATTGTGTTGGTTATGCATATCAACATATGAAAATTATTTTAGGACCAGCTCAAAATATGTTTTCGTCATACAGCTGACAAAAACGACTCCCTAATTGGGATTTCAACTGGCCCTCTCAATAGCATTAGGTATTCCCATTCAGGTGGTCCATATGCAAGTGCTATCAGGCCACTTACACATACCAACATACAAACTTTGCCCTAAGGAAGAAATTGATTTTTGATCCAGCAATCATGTTTTTGTCATACAGCTGATTAAAACAGCTCCCTAATTGGGAAGTCAGCTGTTCCTCTTGATAGCACTAGGTACTCCCATTTAGATGGTCCATATGCAAGTGCTATCAGGCCAATTACTAGGATCAACATACGAAATTTTCCCTAAGGTGGAAAAAGGATTACGTTTTTTATCTATTCATTCATGTTAATTGTAGACGTTATCTTTGGGTCAATGCTGAATGATTTCTCAAAATGATTATCTAATATTGGTCCCAATTAGTTGGGACTAGTTGATGAAGTTTAGTGCAGCGATAATTGGCCCAACTGCGCAAATGTATTTGGCCCAGGCTTCCAATATAATAATTGGATTGATTTGACATTGAGTTAATTGACCCAAGCTGAGTAGTTGCAGAGAAGGTCAACCTAAATGTGAGATTGTATTTGGCCCAAGCTTTTAATAATTAAATTGACATTGTGATAATTGGCCCAAGCCATGTTGTCGCAGAGAAGATCAGCCTAAATGTGCGAGTTATTCAGCCTGAGCTTTTGATAATAACCGAATCTACATTGTAATAATTGGCCTGAGCTGTGTTATTGCAATAGGCTTTAATTAGAGTATTAGCTCGAGCATTAGGATAATAATTGGCCCAATATTTTGGTTGTCAAATGGTTTATTTTTGAGTGAACCGCCAGAATTTAAAATACTGTACACAAATGTGATGTTTGTGTTGCCTTACCAGTGCGTTGAGGTGAGAGGACACCTATGCACACTTTCAACCCCAATCTGGGCTGTAGCCTGTAGCAGGGACATTAGACTTTAGGTGGTTCACTTCTTCAAGTGTGCACAAAATGATCACCAAGGCAGCCCAAGAGTGACACAATGAGAGGTGGCGTTCCTGGTAGATGGTTTTCACTTTGAAAGTTGACCAGGAAGAAAGTGGTTCCGCACAGAATGGTGTATTGAACTCTGGTGCCAAGATTTTGGTGTCCACCCATGAGGCTAACCTGGGTGACATGATCTCAGCTGGATGAAGTTTGTACTACTTTGGCACCTGTGCTGCGGGGTGCAACAAAGAGAAGGAAATTAACACCAATCTATGGTCAGAGAAATTGATTTTTGTCATTGTAAAGTGTGCAACCTGAGACCAAAAGTTCAATGGGGCAAGAATAAGGTCAATGCGGGACATAGACCTCAGCTGACCATTGTGCACATGGGGATGGGACATGATGTGGAGCAGCGGTGCATGTTTAGGTAGGGTATAAAACAGCCCAAAAGTGGATTTTAAAACGCAAAGTTCTACATGCCCCTGCAGGGGGCAGGTGTAGAAGGCCAGCGGTCAGTGACTGGGTTGGCCCAGCAGTTCATGTCGCCCACCACAAATGGGTCAGGGGGAAGCAGGAGTGAAGTAACAGCCAAGAAGAATTCCTGGTGAGCCTGCGCACAGGTCAGGGCATAAATATCTATGCTAGCGTGCACTTTGTCATCCCACGAAAAAGGCACTATAAGCACATGGCCATTAAGGTACAAATTTTTAGAATTAAATTTAAATAATGGGTTGCACATATAAGCACCCCACAGTGCGGTGACCAAAAGAAAAGGTAGGGAAGGAGCATGGTTGCCCATGTTTCCTCAGCACCATGTGGAAAGTGGGTTTCCTGGATGGCCAGGTCATCCACAGGTAAATTTTCTTATAAAACTCAGTTTCCTAGCCTAGGACAGTGAGTCTTTGAGTCCAGCGATGTTCAACGTCCCTATTGTGAAGGCTCCCCCAATCACATCTTAAGTGCTATGGGAAGGGCCCCCTTGGCCTTCCTTTGTTACTTTCCCAGCAGCAGCTTTTGGAGGTCGCAGATTGTATGGTTTCTTTGCTTAAATGAGGGCATTCTTTGCAGTGGGTTTAAAAGTAGGTTTTTTGGCGTATGTTGATTTGTTATGAATTTCTGAATTACTGTGCTCCTGCGATGCATCAGCAGAGTTCAACAGAAATTTGGGAGGGAAATGTGTGGTAAAATTGGTTTTGATCAAATCTGGTAATTTTGCTCAGGTAAATCTGACTCTTATCAGTTCATCAGGTTGGTTGGCCCAATCTGATTAATGCTCATATTCTCAAATTGCTTCCACAGTGAACGACTCAATGTCATTCTGGGTCTGGGCAGGCGAGATCATGGACGCAGCCATAGCCACTGCCTTGGCTGCTGCTCTGCAGGCCTTCTTGGTTTTTTTGCTCTCCTGTGATGATACAGGTTTGACATTAATGTAAAACCCCTGCACGCCCCATGGGTGGCGTTGGTATCTATAACCAGTTCATAATGGGTGTCTGCACTGCCCATTGTGTTGGGGAGGATTTCGTTTTGTGTAATGTCCTCCTTGGTGGGGCAGGTGTGGGCCTTGTGGCCAAAAGTGTGACAGAAGGTGCAGATGGGGGGGGGCATTCTATCCACTGTGATGCGGAACGGGCAGGATTCCAAACTGTCAACAAACACAACTGTAGTGTGGAAGATTTGGGTCAATTTTTCTGCAATGTCTGAAGATGTGGTAATCACAGCAATCACTCTGCCCATGCACAGGTCCAGCATGAACATAAAGCGTTGCATCTCAAATGAGTGGATTTCCTCATAGCCTTTTAGCCCTTCCTTAAGGTGAGCTCCAGCACTGTGCACTTTATTATTGTAGGGAGGAAGTCAAAGGTTATAAAATTTGATTTGATTTGGTCCACTGAGTACACTTTGTCTCAACCACCCATTGACCGTCTGGGATGTCTACTGACACATGCACCTGTGCAGCTTCATCCGCTGCATGTTTACTTTCAAACCTGATATCCTATCAACCTTAGGGCATGGAGTGCGGTGCTATGTATACTGCTTTCAGGAAATGGTTGTTCACATCTCCAAAGAACTTTTCCCAAAGCGTCATTTGTTGAATATCAAGGAAAACACAAAACCCGTGCTCCACTGACAACAAGGGCTGGGAATGTGAAGTATTTTTTTTAGTACTAGATGGTGGGAATGTGAAGTATTGATGAACTGGTTACATTTTGCTTGCCAGGCCAAAATCACCAGGGAAATACTAGTTGCCAGTTTTTATTTTTATCTAGGCCACCAGTGTCACTGGGGCGTTTAAAAATTTTGGATGGTGTGGAGCCCAATCATGTGCCCTTTACTTTGCTTTCCTAACTGATACCCTACATTGGGTGCAAACTAATCTCCTTGAAAAGATTATCAAACTAACCTAGTCTTTAATTGAATTTGTTGCAATTAATGAGTTCAACAATTGAGAAAAGTTTGACAGATCCAATGGTTTATTTATGCATTTTGGTGCTTACTTTATTAAGTTGATAAATTTAATTACTATAAACTTATTGATGTCCAAATACCTAAATGATGTCAGATTTAAAAGAAGTTTCTTTAAATCTTCTAATCTGACAATGCTGGAATTTAAGTTTATTTAGTGATGAAATGTTCTCAGTTGAAATCCATCACTTCTGGTCCATTTTTAACATATTACTGAAATTATGGTCTGATACTGGACCATTCTTTACAAAAATAAAATGGACCCAAGTTGGAGCATCATTTTTTTAAAAAAAAGAAGAAAATAAAATTAATCCAGTAATTTCAGAGTTATTAACAAACAAACATAGAAAAATTATATACAGTTTGATTTAAAACCTTCTCCTTTTGCCAAGTCAGGTGTTTCAATTTGATGTGACTGGAAAATAAACATGGGACAGCTAGGCCGTATTTGGAAGAATCCGCTGAACATGATATCAATTATGATTATTTGAGTGCCTTGAGATGATGCAATATTGGGATATAACAGGTTTATTACTGGATTGCCTCTAAATAAGGTGATAAGGCGATGTCAACATTTGACAAATACAAATTAAATTGCCTACAATTAGGGCGATAGAGAATTAAAGGATAACAAGCTGATTGAGGATAATTGGTGGAACAGAATAGTCCAAGCTATGAGAGTGGTATCATCTGAAGCTGCTGTATATACGTGATATGGGCGATTAAGAAAAGGGGGTAATTAATAGGATAAAGTGAGTGAAACAGCGAGGATCTATTGTGTTTATTATATTAAATAAAATATTGTAGTGGGAGCAAGTGCCCCATATTCATTAAATTAAAATAAGTTTATTTTTTGTTACCAAGGGCCACAATCATCATATCATTGGTCCTATTGCTCAGTGGGCAAAACCATGTGCAAAATCCCTTACAACATATCTTAACAATTCCGCCAAATTATAACAGTGGTGCTCACTACAGAAGGACCATTGATCAGTTATAAAATAATAAAAACTCAGTTGCCTGCCATGTTGCATTCCAGTTGCTTGGATAAGGAATCTGCACAACACGCTGGGCCCATTGCATATGAGGAATTGGAACTTGCATTGGACACTTTGCTCAAAATTCAAGATGAGCTGCTCCAGGAAGTTTGCAGTGATAAGCTGTTACCATTTGATCGCAAAGGAAATATTCATGGGTTCTTTTGACTATTTGAGTTTGCAAAAGAAGGAGCCTCAGACCAGCGAAGGGCAAAACTGTTGATCTCAACCTTGGATGTTGGAAGTGCTGATCAAGTCGTTTGTTACCTCCCAGATATTTCTGTTACATACCAAGAATTAAAGGAGATGGTGCTGCAGTTGTTTGGCGGAACTGAAAAGATGTCACAGCAGAAAGCTGAGTTCTTGACCATCAGGTTTCAGCAAAATGAGAGCCTCACCACATTTGCTGAGCGATTTATGGCAGAAGCCCATGTGTTGATTGGGGCAGAGATTTTATCTTAAACTGATGTGTTCATTGCAATGTCCTCTGTGGTGAATCTATACCCTGAGCTTTACAATGTCATGGCCCTGTTGCTGATGGACAATGTACCTCTTCTTAAACTTGTTCAGTTTGTCCATCGCTTAGCTGTAACTTTCCCTCCACCCAACATCAGACAGATTCACACTGTTGCCGTTGCCAACCCTAATCATGTGGGGTAATCAACCAGTTGGTGCAGGTTCCGCCAGGTTACTCACTGAAGTCCAACATCCATCCCATAACTGCCAATCAACAACTGACCAACTACCGCTTTGGCCCTAAATATGTTGATTGACAGAAAGCGTTCTACCAATGTGGGTCTGGTTACATCAATCATCTTTAGAATACCCTTCCAAGTGGGCTGACTTATAATAAGCACAGAAGTAAGCCCTATGGAGTAAGCTGTTTAATTGCGGTTGCACTGGGCACATGGGATGATGGTGCCACAATTGATGGATCCCTTACATTTAACAGGATCAAAGTTTTCAAGGAAAAGTCAGAGCATAGTAGAGACGGGACTCTCTACTTTTACTATCTCAAATTCATACGTCCCACCTGAATCTACTATAATAATTGCAGCAGAAGCCTCCCAGTATGACGATACCTTCTTCTACCAACAGCCAGTTGGGGGAGTAAATGTGCTACCTCAAACACAATTTAAAGAAATGGCGGACACGAGGTTTTTGGAGCAGCCAAAGTCTTACGCTTGTCAAATATTTGACCAAAGTCTATCACACCAGCTAGAACTATTCTCAGAAGCATTTTCTCTAAGAGGAGTAGAGGTCGCCCTTCCAGTGGACGCTATTTTAATAGAGTACCCTACAGTCGGCACTGGTATTGTAAGTTTCCTGGGAAAATGTGACCCGCTGAATGTACATGTAGCAAATAGCTGGCATTCATCTTACTCAGAGTGTACTTACTGTGACATTGTGGTATCCAAAACCTGAGTATGAGCTATAATTGATACAGGCGCTCCTGTTAACATTGTCTCCACTAAGTTGGTGGCGAAGTTATCTTTAAAACCTGACATAGACCACTGGATGGTGTATGGGACTGCTGGAGCAGAAATCACGGTCTCTGAGGGAGCGTATAGCACGCTTCCCTTGAAGTTTGGATCTGTTGTTGTGGTGGCTCCAGCAGTAGTATTACCAAATAGCAACTACGATCTGTTGATTGGGACTGCTTTTATGCAACACTATGAGGCTGTCATTGACATGATGGAAGAGACCCTAGCCATTTTTAGGACAGAGAATCCCAATTTATTTTACCTCCAGAGGAGTGCCAAAGGGCTTGGTGCATACGGGACAAATCAACCTTGCCTACAGCAATGGGGTAATTCCAGTGCGCTATCATCGATTAAAAGGGAAAACTTGGGCCCTTTCCCATCAGATATATGTATATCAGGGGCTACCACTTAAAGAAGCTGGAGCTATATCCATTCCCTCTGGACATCAAGTAATAGTAGACACTAAGTCAGAGGTGGAAGTGCCAGCTGGGCTCTATGGGGAGATTATTAGGCCTTATCAGCAATCCTGTCTTGAGCCCCATGTGGCTCCAGGTATCATACCTCCCGGCCATGGGGAGATCAAGGTATTGATAGCAAATCTTCAGAAAATACCAATTTGAATCCGCCGGCACCAAATTATAGCATATCTACATTTGATACTGGTTAGGGAGGTCAACCAGGTTCATAAGTTTGGGTCTCTGGATGAATTTGGTCTGCCCATCAAACCGCTTCTCAGGGTAATGGCGGTCATATCATGGGGGAATTTAATGGCGTTATCAGAAGACTAGAAAGATCAGGATAAGCTTTATTTAAAAAACAAAGAGATTTTTGCTGTTGACAATCATGTGTAGGGTGCACTTGGGGGTTGTTCATTGGCTGGACACTGGGGATCATCCCCCCCATCAGGTCTCAGCCAATCCGCTGATCAAGGGCAGCTGAAGAAGTCATCACTGAGGAGATTGACAAGCTGCTAGAGCAGGAAATTCTTGAACCATCTAAGAGTCCATGGGCTTCGCCTGTCCTAATCATTAAAAAGAAGGATGGTATTAGCTACATAGTAATTGACTACCAATAGCTCAATAGTTTCACAAAAAAGACTCATACCCTCTGCCACGGATTGATGATGCGCTAGATCAGTTAGGTGGAGCTCGTTACTTCTTGACAATGGATTTGATATCCAGTTATTGGCAAATTGAGTTGCCCGCGGCAGAACAAGAAAAATGCGCTATAATCACATCCAAAGGGCATTTCCAACCAACTCAGATGCCGCAAGGGTTATGTAATGCCCTGGCTACATTCCAACGAGAAATGGACACCATTCTGGGCGATCTGAAGCTGTCATGTGTACTCATGTACCTTGATGATACTAATGTTTTCTCTCACACGTTCACTGAAAACCTTACCCATCTGGAAGAGGTATTCTATTGACTGGCTGAGGCTAATATTAAGATCAAGCCCCAGAAATGCCACTTCTTCAAGGATCAGCTGGAGTACCTCAGTTTTGTGGTGGATGCAACTGGGTTAAGACCCCAACCCGCCAAGGTGGAGGCTATCCAGAAGATGACTAAGCCAGTTAGTAAGTGGGACATTCGGGTGTTTTTGGGGAATGTGAGTTATTACCAATAATTTATACCCAATTTCAGTTGCATTGGAGGTCCACTGTTTGAGCTACTAAAAAAGGATGTCATGTTCAAATGGATGGAATGTTGCCAATGTGCCTTTGATACACTTCAGATGGCGCTAATTAGTGCGCCCGTGTTGCACTACCCTAATTTCAATAAGGAATTTATAGTGCAGTTGGATGCATCACTTTACGCTGTTGTGGCAGTCCTGTCTCAGAAGGACGATGAGGGGGAGGAGCACCCCATGGCATACTGCAGTCATAGCTTGAATTGCAATGAACGAAATTACACTGTAACCAAGTGAGAGTGCTTAGTGGTAATTTATGCATATAAGAAATTTCAAGTCTACTTGCATGGATTAAAGTTTAAGGTTGTAACGGATCATGCATCATTGCGCTGGTTGCAGAACTTGAAAGAGCCTGAGGGGCGGCTATCCCAATGGGCTCTTAAGCTGCAAGCTTATGACTTCAAAATTCTTTATTGACCAGGAGCAAAACACCAAAATGCCAATTGCTTATCAAGATTGCCAACAATTGCAGTTACAGCGGATTTAAGTGGCATAATGTTTGACAAAATGCTCAGCAGAAAGTATGACGATGAACTTCCCCAAGTGATTAAAGCGTTGAATAAATATAAATAAATACCTTTCAACGGAATGGGGAACTGTATAAGCGGATTGATGATTCTACAGTGAATTTTCCATGACCCTCAGCACGGCTGGGAATTATGAGTGCCCACAAGGCAGTTGGACATGGTAGGGTGCGCAAGACAATGGAGTTGTTGCACCCACGGTACTATTGGGAAAGCATGAACTTCAATGTGCTTGAAACCATTTCCTGTTGCCATCAGTGCCAAGTGGAGAAGCCATTCCTCTGTTAGACTTTGTATTGGACAGTGAAACCATATTTTGCTTGGCATACAGTTTCCCTTGATGTCATTGGTCCCTTGCCAACAGGAGCTAACTGGTGTAAGTACATTCTGGTGGCTATCAACCACTTGACCTGGTGGGTCAAAGCGAGGGCAATATGGGATTTGGGGGCGGTTACAGTGGCCAAGTTCATAATGGAATGCATTACTCAGCGCCACGGCTGCCCTCAGTTCATTCTCACTGATAATGGAACCAACTTTACCTTGCACATCCTCCACAAACTGAATGAGCTTATGGGTATCCGCGGAGTTCTGACAACTCCATACCACCCTTAATTTAATGGAATGGTCAAATGCGCGAATGGAACTTTGGTGAACATACTACAAAAATTAGTAATGGTTCAACCCTCTGGTTGGAGTTCTCTTCTTTCCACTACCATGTTTGCCTATGACATTAGTTATCATTCCGCCATGGGGAAGAGTCCTTTCCAACTACTATATGGCTGACACCCTGCTCTTCTGGTGTTCCTTTATTCGTGTGTAGAAGACACCAGTGGAATGGAACCCCACCACTATTTGACTAACCTTGTGAACACTCTGACCAAATTGCAAACTGAAGCATATTTTTTCAGTTTAGCCAAGAAGATCAGGAATCAAGCTGCCAATCAGGTATGTCATAGTGGGTTGGCGCAGTTTAAAGAAGGCAATATGGTTCTCTTCCATGACCAACATGGGTTCAGGCAGAAACACAAGCTGGCCAGTATTTGGATTGGTCCATTAGAAGTTATAGAGAAAACTGGTAGCATGTATACCATCAAGGGCCTGCAAGTGGTTGGATCTTTAACTGGGTACACGCAAAGTTCCTCCAACCATACAAACAATATGAGCCTTATTGTCCAGTCAAGGAGGAGGTAATGTCATTATTCAATATGACTGGACAATAATTGTGGGACAGCTAGGACAGATTTAGAAAAATCTGCTGAACATGATATCAGTTATGATTATTTGAGTGCCTTGATATGATGTGATAATGGGCTATAATGAGTTTGTTATTGGATCGCCTCTAAATAAGGTGATAAGGCGATGTTGACATTTGACTAATACAAATTAAATCACCTACAATTAGGGTGATAGAGAATTAAAGAATAACAAGCAAAGATGAGGAAAATCGGTGGAATAGAATAGTCCAAGCTATGAGATTGGTATTTTCTGAAGCTGCTGTATATAAGTGAGATGAGCAATTAAGAAAAGGAGGTGGTTAGAAGGATAGAGTGAGCGAAACAGTGAGGATCTTCTTTGTTTATTATATTAAATAAAATATTGTAGTGGGAGCAAGTTCCCCATATTTATTAAATTAAGTTTATTATGTTATTATCGAGGGCCATGATCATCATATTGTGTGTCCTATTGCTCAGGGGGCCAAGCCCTGTGCAAAATTCTTACAACGTATCTCAAGAATTCTGCCAAATTATAACATTGGGTAAAAACTACTGAATCTGTCAATTTAACAAAAAACTACCAACCACATAAACAAAACTATTTGAATCCCGTTGCATCAACTAATCACCAACTGTATACAAAAATCAGTAAGCCTATTGAATTAACCAAATAGCCACAAAAGGTTACCAAAACCAAGAGGCCAATGACTTAATTGAATTATTATCTGCATATTCAAATTATTGAGCCTATTAGATTGGTAAAAATAATAACAAAATACACACCCAAAAAGATATAAAGATTAACATTATACTTTAAATACTATTGATATATTGCATACATAACTTTTTACTTATCTTTTTATAATTAAATTAAAAAAGCAGCATAAGATGGTTCATATATATAATTATTTATTAAAAGTTTAGTTATTTTTTAGTATGTTTGTTTGTTAGAAAATATATATAATACATATACAATGATTATATTTTTATATAGAAATATTTATTTTTAAAAATATATGGAGATAGTAATTTTTCAAATAAAATTGGGAAAAAAATTAACTTTAAAAAGACACTATAAACTTTTTTGTAAATAAAACTGCTTTCAAAAACATTTGGTGAAAAGAACTTCCTTTGATTTTTGGGTAAAGAGAACCTCCTTCAAAAAAGCACTAAAAAGTATAAAATAATCTAGAGTTTATAAGTATCTAATTTAACCTTTTTACGTTGGCACTTTATTCCAACCTGCTTTTAAAATTTTGCTCACAAATGCAAATTAGAGCTTATATTGTATTGGGTCCAATTGTAAACTATAAGCAACTTAGAATATGGTGCTGAGTATATAAATCATAAATGGGTATTATAAGGCAGGTTAAAATACAGCGCCAACTTAAAAAATGATTTTATGTTATCTTATAATTTCTCAATTATTTTATACTTTTTAATGCCTTTTTTAAGAATGTTCTTTTTTCCAGAAAGATATATATAATGTATCCAATTGCAGACAAATTTCATTTATAAAGTAAGCTATCAAACATATTTAATTATAAATTAGTTTTTATCTGTAAACTGTTTAAGAAATAAAAAAATTTTGTGATTTTTATATAGCATCTTTGTCTGTTATATTAATCATAAACATTTAATTTAATATTAAACCATGCAAACATTTAGTCAAGGAAGGTTGGGCTTTACTGATTATAGTTCATCCTTTTAGATAAGTGATTCTATATATAAGAGCTAGTTCTAATTAAATTATTGACTCATGGTATCTTAAAGTCCAAAAAGCTATAAAGTTAAGAATTGATATATATATCCTTCTTAGTTTTTAAGCACTCACTAAGACACTTTAATTTAGTTTTAAATAAAAATCTTAACTTAATCACTTCTAAAATTTTTTATATACATAACTCATGTTAGGGCTTCCCTAACATATTTAAAAAAAATGGACAAAATAATGAAAAATTGAATTTTGATAGATTATGGAGATTCATTTTGGAAGCAATATGTGTCAACCAATATTAAAATTCCACAATTATTGAAACAATATGAAAATCAGCAGAAACATTATATATGGATATTTGCAACTCAGAAGTAAAATTGGAGTTAAGCAATTGTTTGAAGAGAAATCAAAAAATATGGAGGAATTAAACTCATAACAAAAAATAGAGGTAATGAGACTCTTAATAAATATTTTTTATAAAATTATAAATATTATCACTTAGTTCAAGGAAGAATTAAGGGGAAAAACTAGTAGTTAAGAATGTTTATATCATTCCTTGTAGTTATTATTAAAGTATATGAGATTAGGAAACTTAGACACTTTAATTTTTTATTTATTTAAGTTTAAAGATGCAACTTAATACTATTATTTCACTAACAGCTTATTCTATATTGAATATTACCAGGAAACTAGGTCACAACATACCCATCCTCCAGATGTTCATAGCAAATCTAAACCTACTATTGTGGTAGATGGCCATTATCACGCCAAATCTGGAATGGTTCACACAACTTTCAGTATAGCAGGGCATTGATTCTCACCTTAGGACTTTACCATCCTATTACTACAGGATCACTATACTTTACAAGACTAGCTCTCTACTTATTGTCACTTGCCTCAAGAACCCAGTCAAGTACTTTATCAGATGGAAACTTGACCTCCCATATACTGGGCCATGACTGATTGACTTCCTCAATAATAAGTTTAGTAACCCAAGCCCCTTCTTTTTTGATGTTAGGGACATCTTGTATGTTATTGTTATTGTTTGCAACTCACTACCTAGAAGGATTACTGGGTGACATTGAGGCAAAGGATAGAAAAAGCCCTACTCTCATATCCAAAATGTTACAGTTACCACTACTTGGAGTGTACCAATCTAAGGAGGTGTTTCCCCAACATAAGCAAGATGACTCTTAAAGATGTAAAAAAATAGAATTGCTGTTGCTGGGAGTGCAGTTCAAGGCCTATCCAGAACAATACACTGATGATGCTTACAAAGTACTTACTGTAGGATCACTGTTAACAGGTGTTGCATTAGTGTGGTTTAACCAAGTGTTGTCAGAAGAGAAATACTTATTCCTAGGCTATGTAGACTTCAAGAGTAGACTATTGGAAGCTGCAACACCCAAAGGAGCTTAAGAGCAGGCATTATTAATCCTGATGAAACTTGAGCAATAGAGTTTCACTTTAAACAAGTATATTGAAAGATTTCGTTACCTGGTTGCTGAGGCTGAGATAGACGAAGAACTGACTGCCCTTTACTTTTGGCAAGGGCTTCATTACCAATTGCAGAACTTAATGCATCATCATACCCTTAAAATGCTACTGGACCAAGTGTTGGAGTTTATGAAGGGTTTAGAAGTAGAAGTGAAGTCCACCAACCTTACAACTTCGACCACCTTCAGCAGGCTTATTCCCAAAGTTAGTCCAGAAGTACTACAAAGACATATTTCAGATTAACTGTGTTTTTTTGTCAATAATCTTGTCATTTTTTCATAGTTGTCTAAAGAATACAAAATCAGATCCCACAATAATATTTTTATAAATTACTCTACTCAATCTTATCCTGTTCTTGATGTTAATTACTATTTAATAATGTAGAAGAAAATTTAAAACTTTTCTTTCTCGTTGCAATCACTTTTGCAACCTATTCAATTCAAGACTGAATCTAGTTTGATAATCTCACAGAGGAGATTAGTCTGCGCCCATGTCAGGGAGCAGTTGGGCAAGTAAGGTAAGAGGAGCAGGTGGAAGGCCCGCAGCCTCCAACGTTCAAAAACGCCCCAGAGAAACTGGCAGAGTAGACAAAAATTTTAAAAAACCAGCGGTCACTATTTCCCCAGAGATGCTCACATGGCAAGCACGATGCAACCAGTACATCAAAACACCACACTCCCAGCCACTTTTGTTGGTGGAATTTGGAGTCCGCATGTTTCTGGACATCCAACAAATGGCCTTATGGGAAAAATTTTGTGAAGATGTGCACACAATTTTCCCAACTGCAGTGTACGTCGCACCTCACTCCATGTCATGTGGTTGGCTGGACCTAGGTTTTGAAAGCAAAGAGGCAGCATATGAGGCTGCGGCGGTGCATGTAGTGGTCAACCTCCCCAAAGGGCAATGGGTCGTTGAAACCAAATGCACCAGATGGACAAAATCAAACCAAATTTTCCTCACGTTTGACTTTTTGCTTACTATGGTAAAACGTGACATTTTGGAACAACACCTGAAAGATGGTCTCGCCATATATGGCGAAATACAATCTTTCAAAATGCAATGCTTCACGCTGATACCACACCTGTGCACTGGCAAAGCCATCGCAGTCCTGACCCCAACTGAGGAGATTGTGAAGGACCTAACCCAAATCCTGCACTCCACTTTTATTAATATCGCAGGGCATACCACCCACCCATTCCAAACCATGGACAGCGCGCCCCCCATTTGCACCCACTGTGACACGTTCAGCCATAAGGCGCATGCATGCCCCACCAAGGAGGGCGTCACATTCCAAGAGCACCCCTCAGCGGCCATGGCCGGCGGAGAGGCGCACTATGAACCAACCACAAGCACCAAATAGGCTTTCCCGTGGGGAGCACAAGGCTGCTACCTACTGGTAAAGCCTATCTCCCCGCAAGAGCTGAAGAAGGCCAAGCAGGCCCACAGGGCCGCAGCCAAGGAAGCGGCCAAAGCCACCACTGCTATCCCACATTCACAATGCCAGGAGGACATGGAAACCTTCGTGGTGGAAGCAACTTATGAATCCATCAACCAATCAGATTGGGAAGCCCATGCTGAGTGAGCCACTCAATCTGAGGATCTGATGGGATATTTGATCTCACCCAATCGTTGCACCCAAGCTCAAGTCAAAACTGACTTAAGACCCATCCCAACTGAAAGAAATTTTTTTGACCTGCTCAACGGTGCACCAAACTCATCCGCACCACAAAAAATTTGTCCGATGTCAAGAAAACAAAAAGTGAAGGCTAAAGCCAATGCAACTCTTTCCATAAAAATTAACAAAAACCCTGATAGCATTGCTGCTAACACCCGCACTGCTGTGAAGGCCCATGGGGATCTAGAGGAGGATGGTGGGCCCAGGTGCCCATCCCCTCACACCTAAGGTGCGATGGGGGAAACCTTCACTTTAGGGACACTGAATATCGCCGGACTCAAGGCCTTCCTGTCCTGGGCTAGGAAACTGAGTTTTTTACAACACAATTTAACTGTGGATATCCTGGCCATCCAGGAGTCCCACTGTCCACAAGGTTTCAAGGAAGCTTGGAAAACAATGCTCCTCCCATCCCTATCCTTTTGGTCAAAGCACTGTGGGGTGCTAATTCAGAAAAATAATTTTTTCAAATTTTTATCTTCAGAAACATTCCTAAATGGCTGAGTTCTCATTGTCACTTTCTTGTGGGCTGACGTAGTGCACGCAATCATCAACATCTATGCCCCAAATGGTGCACACGAGCATTGGGAATTTTTCTCATCAGTAAAATCCCTCCCACTACCCCCAGACTCTTTCCTAGTCAGCGACATGAACTGTTGGTTAAACACACCAACGGACCAATGGCCTTCCTCACCCCACGCCCCCCAGGGTCACGTAGAACTGTGCGTTCTAAAGGCCACCCTTGGGTTAATGGATGCATTGCTGCGATATGCCCCGCTGCTCAAAAACATGACGCGTCCCCACATCCACAACGGCCAACTAAGGTCCATGACCTGCATTGACCTTATCCTAACGCCGGTGAAATTCCAACCCCACATCTCCCACTTCAAAACAACAAAAATGGAATTCTCCAACCGTTGACTGGTTTCACTAACCTACCACCTACCTGTCACAGCTGCTAAGGCCCCACATTGGTGCAAAATCCGCCCCTCCGAGCTTGTGTCGCCAGGATTTTCCACGTGGGTGGAAGCAGCAACTTTGGCAAAAAAGTTTGTTGCACCATTTTGTGCGGACCCCATTTCCACATGGGCAACTTTCAAAGATGACACCATCTGCCACTCTCGCCATCTCTCCTCCAGACGCTCACAAGCCACATTGGCAGTCATTTCGCGCACTCTGGCAGAGTTGGCACACCTGGAGTCCAACATCCCAGCTACAGGATACAGCTCTGCATGGGGCCAGAAGTGGGCAGAGGCAGCCGCCCACCTCAACGCACTCAAAAGGCAACACAAACATTGGGTGTGTGTTCAGTACAGGGCCACACACATCACAAAAGGTGACAAGTGCACCGCATATTTCTTTAGAAAAAATTTTGCACCACACCAGAGTGTGGCCTGCACACAAGTGCAAAGATTGGATAATTCCATTGTGGATACGCCAGCCAAAGTGGCAATCAAAACACAAAAGTATTACTCCAAGTTGTACCGATCTGATCCAATTCAGCCAGCTGAAGTGGCAGAATTTCTCAACTGAGCCCACATCTGCACCATTTTCCAATACCTGGAAATAATGAATTTGATTACTCCGACCAATTTATAGACAGCCATTCGTGGTGCGCCAAACTGAAAATGCCCAGGCCCAAATGGCATTCCATATGAGTTCTACAAAAAGTATTTCAAATATATATCCCCATTGCTGCTCGCCTCACTTAACCAAAGCCTGTTGGAAATGCGCCTCCTACCAGGAGGACATGAGGCCTTTACTGTCACACTCTTCAAGAAAGGGGATAAGCTAGACTTAGCCAACTGGCGCCCCATTTCTCTAACAAACACAGACACTAAAATTTTAACAAAAATCATGGCTAACCGTTTAGGGATTGTAGCATCTGCCACCATCTCCCCAGAACAATTCAGTTTCATACCCAGAAGGTCGATTTGGGATAACATGCACTCTGTGGCTAATGTATGTCAATCCACAGCCTCTGGGGCACTTGTATTCCTGGACCAACAAAAGGCCTATGATAGAGTAAACTGGGAATACCTCAGGGCCTGCCTCCATCAATTCCGCCTACCCCCTCGCTTCATCAACTGGGTATGCTGCTCACGGAATCTGCAACAATGGCAGTGCATGGCCCTGGCTTCCTAACAGAAGTAGTCCGCCCTCAAAGGGGCTTGCGACAAGGGGACCCCCTCAGCCCACTCTTATACAACTTCAGCCTTGAACCACTATTGAGAAATGTGAATGCCCAACTCACCGGGGTCCATGTGCCAGGCCAAGCCCCAGTCAAGATAATGGCGTTCGCAGATGATTGTGTGGTTGGGGTGTCTAATAATCAAGATGCACGCGCGCTTGAAGCTCTCATCCAGGAGTATTACTGGGTAAGCAACGTGGCACTGAACGCTTTAAAAACTGAAATCATCCTCCTTGGTCGGTTTCAGAACTGCTGGACCCTAGCAACTAGTTCACAACCTGGCCCATCTGCTCGCCCACGTCCTCGCCCTTCTAACTCAACACACACCGCCCCACTGATGCTCCCCTTTGCCCCACGTCCTACCATAGGACTGGTACGCCATCTGGGCGTGTGGATGGAGGCAGGCGGATACGCGTCAGCAGTAATGGAGTGCCGTATTCTGGACAACGTGACAAAGTGAATTGCCTCTCTCAGAGCCCACCCTACTTCCCTTACTGGCAGGGTTGTTTTAGCCAACTCTACGCTCCTCTCCAAAGTCTGGTTCGGAGCCTACGCCATCCCCTTCTCCCCAAGCTTCTTCAAATCCTTGTATGCCTTGCTGCAAGGATGGCTTTGGTCAGGCCGCCCTCCACCAGTACGGCTAGAGGTCATGTTTGGCCCTCATCATTATGGTGGCATGGGCCTGCTTGACTTCAAAGCCCATGCTGCCAAGATCCTGGGCACCTGGATTGTGGCCGTCACCGCCCCTACACTCCCCTCCCAACACTGGTCCAGCGCAGCCCGCTCCAACTTCTCCCACACCTTGGGCCTCACCAATCCATCGAACCCCCACTCCTTGATGAATTACCTCGCATCACACACATCGGCCACAGGTCCTCACGGGACTAAAACCCACTACAAACGAATCCTACTCTCCATGCGGAGCACTGAGTGGAGAATTCATATTAGCGGACATACAACCCAAAGAGGCCGCCCCTCTCCTCAGTTCACACAAGAGGTACAGGGGCTACCCATCCATGATGGCGTGATCCCTATTTGGCCCCATGTCCTATCCAGGGTGGACTACCTGGACATGATGGATATCCCTTACTCCATTGAGACCCAAAAAACTATCTAGAAATACGTACACCATCCTCCGTTGCAGCCTCAAGTCCTCTCCCATGTGTGGTGCTGCCTGAGGCGGGTGTATCATACAGCTGAGCACTCTAACGCTTTACACTCATCCTGTGTTGTGTGTGGCCAGTACGGAATGCTGTTCCACCGACTGGAGAAGTGCCCTACCTCTAAAGTGATATGGCGCGAAGTTTAACGTCTGCTGGGCCAGGATCAAACGCATCTCTTCAGTCTGTCAAGAGATATGTTTGTCCTATCAATGGCCCCCTCTCTTCCACCCTCCCTCCGTGCTTTGGTGGTTGCAATCGCCATGTGGACCATCCACACAATTGTCTTAGATGCCATCGCAGGCTCCACCCCCACCCTCCCAGAAGCTGTCCACAGATTCCAGTCTCATTTGGTGGACCACTTTCAAGCGTGGATATTTGGATACCTCCCACCGCGTCACTGACGGCTGGTCTCCTCCTGGTTCCCAGTCTGGTTCATCAAATCAGACCCCTTCCTCCACACATTTTCAGTTGTGGCTATGGCCCCTCCACACGTTCCCTCCCCCTCCCCATAAGTGGCGTCCCCGCTGGCAACAAGAGATAGCATTGCTTCTCTGGGGTGCCTTCCCTGGTACTAAGTATTGTCTCTTCTGAGTCATATTCAGAAGTGTCCGTCCCATGGTCAGCCTTCCCCGCAATAAATTTAAAATAATGTAGAGGAAAATTTTGAGGCATTATTGGATCTAGGAGCGCCTTACAACTTCCTTGACACTTATTTTGCTAACCATCTGAGTGTAAAGCAAAATAATTAAAGAGTTTATGCTGCACTAAAGAAATGGATCAATTGTTTAGACTATCAATGCATAAACACTGTGAGTATCAAGATAGGAAAATTCATAGTAGATTCCTCATTCTGGATTCTGGACAACCTATTAAAATCAATGATCTTAATTTACCCTTGGCTTTATGATAAAAAGGCAGTTATAGTCTGAAGTAGAGGAGAAGTTACAGTCATCAAGGCAACCAGCTGAGAAGTTTTTAGTGAATAGTACTACCAAGAAAAAGCTTCTCCAGAGCCTCTCATTTACCATGTAAAGCAGAAGTCTAAACGTTCTTCAGCCATAGAGTAATGTATTCTGTGAAGAATTAGCAAGAAAATTTCCAGATCACAGCCAATTGACCAGCCATAGACTTTCTACCTGATAACCAGCTATCACATGGTCCTATCTACAGCTGTAATCAAAAGGGACAGACTTTTTGAATAAACCTACTAAAGAGATATTACAGAAGGGATTTATCAGAAAATCTAAATCCCCATGTTCCTCTCCAATGCTCTTTATAAAGAAAAATATAGATAACTTTGGCTATGTGTTGACTACCAGTGACTAAATAGCATCACTGTTAAGAATTGATATACTATACCCAATGAAGATGAACTCAGTGACCAACTTACAGGAGCGAATTTTTTTACAAAATTTATTTAAGAGATGCTTTAAATCGAATCCATGTACGTAATGGTGATGAATGGAAGACTGGTTTTAGAAACCCGCTGTCAGTTGTTTAAGTACTTGGTCATGATTTTTATACTTTGTAATGCACAAAGCACATTTAAACGCTGATTAATACAGTACTGGGGACTTACAAAGATATATTCTGGGTTACATATCGTGATGATGTCCTTATCTACAGTAAGAAAGTTAAAGATTATATAGGACATTTAAAAAAGTAGTACAACAATTAGCTGAAAACAACTTATTTGTAAAGCTGAAGTGTGAGTTTTTCCAGACTAAGATTGAGTATCCTGGATATTCTGTCAAAGAGAAAGATTTTCCATGATTGAGGATAAAATTGAAGCAATGACTTCCTGGCTACAATAAAGGACTAAAAAGAATTTAAAAGTTTCCTGGACTAGCCAATCTCTGCAGTGACTTTTTCAAAGATTTCTCTCGTATAGCTCTTCCTCTTACAACTCTAACATCTTACATAATCAAGTTTTTGTGTACAGAAAAAGATTAAGATTTGTTTTAGCACCCTTAAATCTGCTTTTGTTTCTGCGCCTTTACTAATTATGCCTGATCCAACAAACCCATACACATTTGATACTGATGCTTCTGATTTTTCTGTATGTCAAGTTCTCCTTTAGGAGGGGAATGATAATAAGTTACATTATGTATCTTATTACTCAAAGAAAATGACTCCATCAGAGTATAGCTACCTAATAAAGAACTTTTAGCTATTATCAAGTCACTTAAGCACTGGCTTAGATATATATGCAGAGCAGAACATTTAATGATAATCCTCACAGATCACCAAAATCCCACTTAGATAACCAAACCATAGCAGTTAAACCATATATAGGCTCAAATGTTTAACGGCCTTAGCAGATTATAATTTTGAGATTTACTACAGACTTGAGAAAATCAACATAGCACCAGATGCTTTAACCAACGTCTATAGCACATCCCAAGTGAGGCTATTATGAAACATAACACAGAGACTCTTCTTCCACCAATGAAATTTCAAGCAAACCTTAATATGTACAACTTTTTACTAGACAAGATGAAGTCCTTATAGCTCAATCTAGTGATGAATTTGTGAAGAATTAAGGATTTATCACGAAATTGTCCAGCACCTTTATGCTCTGAATTATTATTTTAAAGGGAAAATTAAATACCTTTAAGGCCGTCCATATGTCCCTGAAGGCCCTTTGTGTCTAAAAACCATGAAAGACTTTCACGATGCTCCAGCATTAAGCCATCCTAGCAGATTTAAGCCTATTTAATCCATCCAACGTCAGTAAATGTGGCCCAAAATGTATAACGACATTGCTAACTACATTAGGGTTGTGAGATTTGTGGTTGCATCAAGCCAAGAAGAAGACATCCAGAAGGGTTACTCCAACCTTTAGACATTCCTCAGGAACCATAGGAATCTGTCTCCATGGATACTTACTTAACTGGCGAATTCTAAAGGATTAAATGTTATATTGGTGATATTAGATTAATTTACCAAGATGGCATATTTTATATCTACAACCACAAGCATAACATCTCAAGAAACAGTAACCCAGTTCATAAAGAATGTGTTCCTTCATTAAGGTATATCTACAAAAGTAGTATCATTTTGAGGCCCCATTTTACTTTTCAAGTTCTGGAAACAATTAATGAAAGTTCTGATTATCAAAAATTCATTATCAACTTCATACCAACTCAATGTGATGGCCATAATGAAAGAGTAAACCAGATCTTAGAACAATACCTCAGGCGCTATATCAATACACCCCAGAAAGATTAGGTGGATTAACTTCCTATAGCACAATTTGCTTATAATAGTCATGAGCACAATTCCACATGTATTTAACCCTTTAAAGGTAACTATAGGTATGTTCCTACTTGGGATCCTTCTCCCACGGATGATTTTGAGAGCCCCTTTGGTTAAAATAGAGTAATAATGTGAGAATTACTCATTTGGAATGCAAATGGAACCTGAAAAGAGCTTAGAGAACATATAAGGACTTTGCTGACTGTAAGAGAAGCCCTAAAAGATCTTTAGAAATTATAGGTAATGTCATTTTAGATGATATTAATACTAATAAGCGTTCCTACAAGAAAGTTAGACCTTAGGAGAGTGGTACCCTACCAAATCACTAAAAGAATTGGTAACTGTCATATTGACTTAACCTTTTTTGAATCCTTTAAAATACATAACGTCTTCTAATAAACCTTTTTGCCCAAAAAGGATATACCTTCATTACCCCATCAAGTAGTACATTCAGTCCCTCCTGATTTGAAAAAAGAGGGTGGGTATGAGTATTGGGTAAGGAGTTACTAGGAAGTGAGTCATCAGAAGAAGGACTCAGTATCTTATCAAATGGCTTGGTTATCCAACTGGGGACAACATTTGGGAACCTGAAGAAAATATAAGTAATGTCCATAAGCTTTATTGAAAAATTTAGGAAAATAACAAGTAGCTACAACTTAAAAGTAGATTGCCTTTTAAGGGAATAATGTTAGGGCCTCCCTAACATAAATAGGATAAATTTTTACAAAATAATGAATAAAATTAAAATTTTGATATATTTATGGACATTATTTGGAAGCAATATGTGTTAGATCTAAAATTGGAAATCCCACAACTATAAGAATAAGAGAAATTTAGCAGAAATAATATATTTAAGGAGATTTAAAACTAAGATTAAGTTTAGGAGTAAAGCAATTATTGGAAGGAGGAAAATCAGCAACTATGGAGGAAATTAATTCAGAACTGAAAATTGGAGGTACTGTGTCCCTTAAAAAGAATTTTTATGAACTTTTAAATATAATTATGAAGTTAAAGGATAATTAAGGAGAAAAACTAGTATTATTATTCAATATTTCTTATCATCCTTCCTTATAATCTATAGCTTAATAGATTATATGGAATTAAAAATTTTAGCCTCTTTCATTTTAAATATTTTTTTAGGTTTTAAAAGGCCAACTGGATACCATTACTAAACTTATAGCATAGCCTATATTGAAGGATCACCAGTAACTTGGTCAAAACATATCCCTCCGCCTGTTGTCCATAGCAAACCTGAACTTACTGTTGCGCTAGTTGGCCATTCTCATGCCAAAGCTTTAATAATTCTTCTCACAACGCTCAGTATAGCAGTGACAGTGATTTCCACCATAAGACTTTACCGTCCTCTTTCTATTTTATTGCTGTCCTTACCAAACTAGCTTTTCCGCTTTATTGATAACTTTCCTCAGGAGCCCAGTCAAGTATTTCATCAGATGGAAACTAAACCTCCCATATACCAGGACATGACAATTCAATACTAAAATTAAACTTCTTGAAGCCTAAATTGCTTCACTGATAAAAGATACCACACAGATAGATAATTTTCTAAGGGATAATTTGCCAAATTTGTCAGAAAAATAGTTTTATATTATAAATTTATGCCAACTTACTTAATTTTAACATTTTTACCTTCAAATTTAGAAATGCAGATTATATATCATATTGCTTTTATGTTTAAAACAAAAACTAATTGGGTTGAAACTGCCTAGCACTAAAAACATAAAGTAACCCAGATACTGGAACAGGTGTGTTGAGATTCTGATATGACTGAATGATAATCCCCAAATAGCTATGGCAGATTGGATAAAATACACCAACAACAATTTACTAATGTACAAATATTTGAGCGCCTTGATATAAGGTGATACTGAGACCAGGAAGGATAGTATTGGATCGCCTCCAACTAAGGCAATAAGGCGATGTCAATTCAGGATGAATATTTAGTAGACCGCCTTAAACAAAGGTAATAGTAAATTTAAGAATAGTAGACCCTGTCAGGAGCTCATGATTATGAGGATTAACCAATGAGGATACGGAAGTTAAAGAAAAGTCTAAGTAAAAGGATCATTACTGACCAAAGTTGCTGATATATAAACGAGTGAGAAGATTGAGGAGTATATGGTTGTTAATAGGTAGTAGGAAGCAGAGCAGAAGAATCTGCTATTAAAATTAAAATAAATAAAGTGGCGTGAATGAAGCAAATTGTTTCATACTTTATTACACTCTTTAAGTCTTTCTCAAGGACCAACAATCACCAAATTGTCCATCTGTTGCTTGGTGGGAACACCCCTGTGTGACCCTTCCAGCATATCTCAACAATATTGCAGAAATTATAAAAAATTGTTATTTTTATTAAAACTTTAAAGTATTAATATAAGCTACTTGGTATAATTGTCAGACATTTGCCCTCTCATCTGAAAAAGAAGTATGTTTTAGGTCAAAATCAGCCAAAAAGGGGAAATGTCAGCCATTTACAATTTTGTGATGATATTAAGAGAGATTTTTTTAATGATAATGATTTCATTGACCAAAAGACCATGGTCAACTCTCAGTGTTACCCAACAAATTGGGGTAACATGATTTCAAATAAAACTTGGTCAACGACCAAAAAATTGAGCAGTCAGTTAACTCCAACTATGTGATGGACCCTGGGGCGTCCATTGGATGGTACTCCCTCAGTCACAACCAGGTCCTTTGAAGCACCTATGTATGGCCCACCCCTTTTATAGGCATGGTGTGGGTCCCCCAAGGTGCAATAAATTTCGCAGATGGGGACTGGCTGAAGTTCATCAAAGCATAACCCCCACGGGTTATGTTTTGGCCCAATAATAATTTCCCTTCCATCATTCAGCCAAAATGAAGCGAGTATATTGATCTTCAATAGGCTGCTTCCCCATATTTCCTAATTTTGACTAGTCTAAGATACTTCAAACCTATCCTCAAATTCCCCAACCCCTCATTACAGGTTATATACTGATTGGTCAGATATCAAGAGGGATCATTTCCTTTTTTTCCTGGAGCTTCTAATAAAATTTATAAAAATCAAATTTTTAGTAGTTCTTTATTTTAATTTAAATAAATCTTTGAGGAATTCAGC
>JAKSZP010008619.1:0-36190 GCA_022478985.1 Massospora cicadina | reverse complement strand
GGTGTTTCCCCTGATCTGAGTCCCACACAGTTTAACTTTGGCAAGTGGTGAAGAAGTTAAAGGCAGTCAGACTTAGGCTGAAAATTTCCAAGTGTGAAGTTTTAAAGTCCCAGGTCATTTTTCTGGGCAACATCATGTTTGACTAAGGACACATGATAACTCCAGACAAGGAGAAGGCTATTCGTGAGTGGCCTACCTTCACCTCAGTCAAGGAATTGAGGAGCTTTTTGGGGACATGTACATTCCTCAAGAAGTTCACGCTCAATCTTTCTGAGGTGTCATCACCCTTATATAAGGCCAGCGGTGCCAGGGTGCTTCAGTGATCCCACTTTTTGGAGGATGCTTTCCAAGCAGTGAAGTGCACCCTGTTGTCCACGAATGTTCTTCACCATGTCAACCCTTCAAAATAGTTCATTGTGTCCACTGATGCCTCCAACTTTTATATAGTGGCCGCATTGTTACAAGTAGGCAAAGATGAAATAGAGCATCCGGTGGGATACTTTTTAGGAAAATGTCTCTGCCTGAGTTGAATTACGCCATTTACGACAAGGAGTTACTAGCAGTGATGGAGGTGCTGACATATTGGCGTCAACACTTGCATGGCTCTACCCAACTGTTCCACGTATGTATAGATCACCATGCCTTAGTGTACTACCGCGCCCCTCATGTCCTAACCCCACGGCAGACCCAGTGGCATGAGACCCTTGCCCAATTTGCCTTTTCTTACGAATTTACCAAGTGCAAGGATAATGGTTTGGTGGATGCTTTAAGCCGCAAACCTGCTTTGGCTCCTGATTCAAAGGAGGTAGAAGTCCACAACACACAGGTGATGATTCCTCCAAATAAAATTCTGTCCTAACTTCCCTCTCCCCTGGCCAAAGGGCCAGCGCTTGCACCTCTGGAAAACGCGGAGGAATATGGTATGTTCAGAAAGGTTGTCCTTTCTCAGCCGCTGTCAGCCAAATATACTATGGTACTTGCTAAGAGCGCTGTAAATCAAGAGGACCTATCCAGGGGCTATCATGTAAAGGATGAGATGGTGTGGTTTCAGGGGCGCCTTTGGGTACCTGCTGGACCACTGCGCCTGGAAATCATCCGGGACCATCATGATGGAATCACCATTGGTCATCCTGGGAAAGCAAAGACCTTGGAGTTGATAAGTCGCACCTACAATTGGAAGGGCTTGCCTGCTCAGGTGGGGCGGTATTGTAAGGAGTGTCTAGTATGCATCCAGATGAAACCCAATTGTCAACCTTTAGTGGGGTTGTTGGTACCAGTCCAAAAGGCTGATGGGCCCTGGAATTCCCTCTCGGTTGATTTCATTGTGAAACTACCTGTCTCTGATGTTTATGATGCCATCATGGTGGTGGTGGACCGTTTTACAAAGTTCGCCCTCTTCATTCCTTGCAGAACTACAATAACCGCGGCTGAGATGGCTAGGCTCTTCATCACGCATGTGGTTGCGCTCCATGGGGTTCCCCAAGAGATTATCAGTGACCAGGGACCCCAATTCTACCTTTGTCCTTTGGGAAGAGTTGTGTAAGACTCTTCAGATTCGCCCCTGCCGTTTGACTGCCTATCACCCTCAATCAGATGGGCAGACTGAACGAGTGAGCCAGTGCTTGGAGCAGTTCCTGCGGTGTTACAACGCCGTGGATCATTCATATTGGGCTTCTCACCTTCCTATGGTCCAATTTAGTTACAACAACACGTTGCATTATTTGATCGGTTGTTCCCCTTTTTTCGCCAGCCATGGCTTTACCCCATCTTTAACATGGAGCCCAGCTGTGGGTCTAAGGTTAAAGCGGTGATGGACTTTGCCAAGACAATCAAGAAGGTCCACCAGGGGGTTTCCACAAGCTTGTAGGTGGCAATGCAAGTGTATAAGGAGAACGCTGATGGGGAGCGCTGAGTGGGTCCTGCATACAAGGAAAGGGATCTTGTGATGCTTAATGCTCGTAACATCCCTATCAAGCAGCCATGCAAGAAGCTGGGACCAAAGAGGATTGGCCCCTACCGCGTTGTTAGAAAGGTGAACCATGCCTCATACCAGCTAGATCTTCCCCCTTCATTTCAGATCTTCTCTGTGTTTCATGAGAGCAAACTGACGTTGTTTGAGGGCCCCCCACCAGAGATGCCTGAGGCCTATCTCGTGGCTGGGGTGCCAGAGTGGGAAGTTGAAGGAATAGTAGCCTCCCGCCATGTTAAAAGAGGACTTGAGTACCAATATTCTATAAGGGGTTTGACGCTTCAGAGAACAGTTGGATTCCAGCGTGTGACTGTGTGCATGCCCAAGATCTGATTGAAGCCTTCCACAAGCGTTTCCCCAGGCTTCTGGATCTCACCCAACCCGACCGTTGCCGCCATGAAGTTGGCCCCAGCCCACAAGAACTTTTCCCTTGAACAAGCCCCTGGAGGGGGGTTTGAGCCCCGTTGGGAGGAGAGGGTAATGTCATGGTTAAATGACATCATAGTGGGTACTGACCCTAAAGATATGGCTGGGTGACAGGAGGCCCAGAAGGTGAAGCTTCAGGCTCTCCCTGACCTCAGGCACACACTAGACCAACGCTGGTTACAAGCCAAGTATGCCCAGGTTGGTACTATTGAGGTGCCTAAAGCCCTGCCCTTAAGTCAGCCCAGGCGTTATAACGGATGGTTGACACTATTAATGTGGACGGTTTGATTCAATTATTTGAGGAACGGGGTTTCAAAACCTGTTCCATTTATGAAATCACATGTTCAGGTCAGATCCAACTTAAATCAATTACTCAGGTGAAGTTAAATTTGGTGTTTACTACCAATTTGGATGGTAGTGCTTTCCTATTGGTGGATTGGTGCTTGGGACCACTTTGGCAGACCCCAAATTCCCCTGACAAAGATTAATTATGTTTTCCACGACCAACATTCCTTGTTGATCAACTTCCCAATAAACATTTCCCCATTTTTACCGTTTTATTTATGATATCTCAAATGATCCTGTGCGCAGACCTCTTTGAGGAGGTTCTGCGATACCTTAACCACAACATTTTATATATGATTAGGCTATCACCTAGTGCAACATTGGTTGCCCAGGTTCCCTCCAATCTGGGACGTTTCCCATTTCACCCTTATGTACACCGCGTCATTTTTGGTTGGGTTTTTACCTTGATAATTGCTCACTTTTGCTTGAGTTATTATTGCTCCATCACCCTCTGCTGAGCAATAGTGACTTTTATTCTAATGGCTAGTTCCCTGTCGTTGGGCCTGTGCACTGAGCACTACCACACTGGGAACAGGAGAGTTATAAACACTCTCCTTACAATACCTGTGTGCAGACCTACTCTAGGAGGTCTCATGTCATTAGCCAAATCATTTGTTTTATAATTATGACAGCTTAAGGTACACCGTTGGGCCGCCTAGGTTCCCTCCAAACCAGGGCACCCGTGCACTCTTGACCTGTTCAAAGTTTGTTATAAATGGCCCTTTGGGGTACATTTAAGTTTTGCTGTTTTCTCGATCCCCTTTGATGAGTACTATGCTAACCACCCTCGCCCTATGTCACTTTAGCTTAAGATCCCTCTGCTGGACTATCTTTATTCTAACCCTGACGTATAGTTCCCATTTGTTGGCCCAGTTCTCCATGCACCACCACGCTGGGAACTTGAGAGTTATAGACACTCTCCTGACATTAAACAACCAACCATTTTTCCATGTGGGACTTTTGCAAAGTGCAAATGGGGTGCACCAGCTGTTTGCCTTGTCTGGGGCAGGGCTCACCTCCGTTTTCTCATTTTGCCAATGGTTGGAGCATCTCAGCGTTATTTTTGCTGCTTTTAACTGGGAAGTACCAACCCTTCTTGCTCATACCTGGTGGATACAGTTGCTTTGCAATCTGAGATTTATGATTCCCTGAATTTCCACCAAACTTCATAAAATTGACACTAATAAACTATAATTTTCTTTGGCACCACGTTTGGACGGTGCAGTAGGTATCTTTAACAGAAGGTCTGGTGGTGGCCTTGAATAACGTCATAGAACACATCGCTGAAAGGGGTATGGGGTTATTCACGGCCCAAAACGCATTTTATAATGATGTTTTTATATATACAACCAAGCCATATATCTTCTCTCATGGCTTATTATATGGACCCCATTTCAGTTTATCAAATTACCCCAGAAAAACCACGCTTGACCACCACCATGATCCTCAGAACCCAGGAGGTGGAGAAGGAGCTATTGCTACAATATAAAACGTTTATGCAGTTGTTGAAGATATGGTGAGATATGTGACCTCAGTAGTAAGAGTGGCCAAATATCCCTCTTCATTCTATGATGCAAAATCGTATCCCAGGGGTATGATAACCCTGAAGAAGATTTTTGTGGTGAGGTGTTAGCGTTTTCTGTTATAAATAAAGATCATTTGGGCTATTTTTTATTGACTGCTACCCTTTCATCCCCTTTAGGGAAGATCAGCACAACTAGATTGTTGATACTGGAGCATCTGAGAATTTTATTGACAAAGACCTATCTGACTACCTTGTGCTGAATTACTTTACAGGTGGTATGGATAGAGGAGGGGCTTCCTAAGGTATACCAACGCTGAAAGTATGGGGTATTGGATTATGAAGTTGGCAAATGTAATTTGTCTGACCACTTCCATGCTATCAAAAACCTCTTGTGCCCCATTATTTTGAGTGTAGAGTGGTGGAGAAAGTTTGGCGTCAGAACCAACTTGAAAGAAAATACCCTGCCCTTAAGTTTGAAGAATGTCATGAGTTGGTTGTCCCTTTGGCTGAATCAAACTTTTAAGGCGATTTGCCCCATTGGCCCAATATCCACACACTCAGTCTTGCTCCGTTGCTGAAGCCCACTTTGGAAGTTCCCTTACCTTCCTGTTTGGAGGGGTTGGAATCTTCGTTTGATTCATCTTCACCAATGTACTACCAGCTCATTCAGAGTTTGATTGCTATTACAAGCTACCATTAATCTGGTGCATATACCTTCTCCAATTTATCCATTGACGGTATGGGAGGAAGCGTCTTTAGATGTGTGGGTTATGGACAATTAGCCAAAGGCGCGATTTTTCAGCAAACCTCCCCTGTATGTTCCCCACTTCTCTTTGTAGAAAAATCTGTTGGTACCTTACGCCCATGAGTTGATTATGGGAATATCAACAATGTCACAGTACCAGACTTGCATCCCATCCCAATAAACTCACAGATTGCACGCTATGTGGAGAAGGTGAGAGTCTTCTCCAAGTTTATTTTCTAAAAAGCCGCCAATCAGATCCATATCAAGAAGGGCCAGGAGTGGCTGACCGCATTCCATACCATAAAAAGGATTTTCCAATTTTGGTTTATGCCATTTGGACTTAAAATTCCCCTGCTACCTTTTAAAGCTGTATTGATGCGGCTTTGGGGGACCTGCTGGGGTATGCGCAGTAGCTTACATGGATGATATTCTGGTATTTTCCCCTGACAATGAGTCCCATACAGTACACCTTTGGTAGGTAGTGGAGCGTTTGATGGCGGCGGACCTTATGTTAAAAATAAGCAAATGTGAATTTTTCAAGTCCAGGTTACCTTCCTGGGCAACGTCGTGCTTGAACAAGGGCACATGATAACTCCAGACAGGATAAGGCGATTTGCAAGTGGTACACTCCAACTTTGGTTAAGGAATTGAGGAGTTTTTTGGGGAATTGTACATTCCTTAAGAAATTCACATTGAATCTTTCTAAGTTGCAGCGCCTTTATATAAGGCTAGTGGGGCAAAAGTGTTCCAGTGGTCCACAACTTTTCAGGATGCCTTTCAAGTGGTAAAGTGTAAATTGCTGCCCACGTCCATTCTTTGCCATGTCAAACCCAATAAAGAGTTCATTGTTGCTTCTTATGCCTCCAACTTCTCATAGTAGCGGCCCTATCAAAAGTAGGCAAAGATGGAATAGAGCTTCCAGTGGTATATTTTTCCTGGAAGATGTCTCTACCAGAGTCAAAATAAGCCGTATATGATAAAGAGTTTATTAGCAGTGGTTGAGGCGCTGACCTATTGGCGTCATCACTTGCATGGATCATCCCAAACCTTCCGCATATGTAAAGATCACCATGACTTACTGTACTACCATGCATCTCATGTCTTAACCCACAGCAAACCCGCTGGCATGAGACCCTAGCCCAATTTGCGTTTTCTTATGAGTTTACCAAGTGCAAGCAGAATGGTTTGGCGGATGCTTTGAGCCGCAACCCTGCACCAGCTCCATATCCTAAGGAGGTAGAGGTGCATAATACCCACTTGATGATTCCATTGGGTAAGTTTGTGTCTCAGCTTCCCTCCCCCTTGGCCAATGGTCCAGCGCTCACTCCTCTTGAAAATTCGGAGGAATATGGTATGTTCAGGAAGGTAGTCTTTTACCAGACTTTGTTGGCCAAATATGCTATGGTCATTGCTAAGAGAGCATTGAATCAGGAGGATTTATCCAGGGGTTATCACGTAAATGATGAGATGGTGTGGTTTCAGGGGCGCTTATGGGTTCCTGCTGGACCACTTCGTCTGGAAAACGTCTGGGACCATCATGACAGAATCATCTTTGGTCATCATAGGAAGGCGAAGACTAGAGCTAATTCACTATACTTACAATTGGAAGGAATTAGATGTACAGGTGGGCAGGTATTGTAAAGAGTGCCTGGTCTGCAACCAAATAAAACCGAATTGCCAGCCTCTTGTGGGGCTATTGGTACCAGTTAAAAGGCTAAGGGTCCTTAGACTTCTATATCAGTTTATTTTTGTAAAATTTCCCGCATCTGATGGCTACAATACCAAAGGTGGTGGTGACCATTTTACAAAATTCGCCCACTTTATTCCATGCAGAACCATTTTCACTACGGCTGAGATGTCAAGGCTTTTTGTCACTCATGTTTTCACTCTTCATGTGGTCCCCCAAAAAAATTAGTGTTCATGGACCCCAGTTTACCTCCATCTATTGGGAAGAGTTGTGTAAGACACTTCATATTTGCCTCTGCCATTTAACTGCCTATCACCGTCAATCAGATGGCAATACTGAACAAATGAAACAGTGCCACAAACAGTTCTTATGGTGTTACACTGCCACGGATCATTCAATTGAGTTTCCCATCTCTCCATGGCCCAATTCAACTATAACAATGCCCAACATGCATCGATCAGTTGTTTCCCCTTCTTCGTCAACTATGGCTTCAATAGCAGCTTCAACATGGAGCCCAGTTGTGGATCCACAGTGGAAGCAGTGGTGAACTTTGCAAAAATGATCAAGAAAGTACACCAGGGTGTGAGTACGAATTTAGATGCAGCCATGCAGGCCTACAAGGAGAACGCTGATGGTAGAAGAGTTGGACCAGCGTATAAGGAAGGAGATCTCGTGATACTGGATGCTAAAACACCCCAATCAAACAACTATGCAAAAAAATAGGACCTAAGAGGATTGGTCCATACTGCGTCATCAGAAAGGTGAGCCACGCCTCATACCAGTTGGATCTCCCTCCCTCATTTTAAATATTTTCAGTATTCCATGAAAGCAAGCTCGCGTTGGTTGAGGTCCCCCATCCAGAGACTCCTGAGGCTTATCTCGTGGATGGGGCGCCAGAATGGGAAGTGGAGGAGATTGTGGCCTCTCATCGGGTAAGAAGAAGGCTTGAGTATCTTTTATCCTGGAAGGGATTTGATGCAGCAGAGAAAAGTTGGGTCCCTGCGCGTGACTGCGCCCATGCCCAATATCAAAGTGTAGCATTCCACAAGCGTTTACCTGAGGCTGCAGAATCTAAGTCCAAGCAAACCGTTGCTGCCATGAAGTTGGCCCCTACCCATAAAACGTTTCCTTGGTTAATGCCCCTGGAGGGGGTGTGGAGCCCAAGAAAGAGGAGAGAATAATGTCATGGTTACATGATCTTATTGAAGGCACCAACATCAAAAATAATGTTAGGCGGCAGGAGGTCCAAAGGGCCAAGTTGCAGGACCTTCCTGACCTAAAGTACACCTTGGATCAACGCTGGGTACAGGCCATATACGCCCAGGTTGGTTCATGTGAGGTGCTTAACGCCCAGACCCTTGTTTTGTCTTTAGCGTTTTAAACAAATGAGCTACCTACTAAAAAACAATTGCGCAAATTTATTACTCAATGAATGGGGGTTGAAACCCACTCTGTTTATGAAATTTCCAACTCATGTTGGCCTTAAGTTCAATCAATTACTTGAGGTTGGACAATTTTGAAGTATAGTACCCTTTAAGATGGAAGTGTGCACTTAAATGGTGCACCTCAGCTTGGTACCACTTTCTTCAATAAATGATTTCCCTGGTTCAGCTTGATATGATTCTTTGACACCAACTTTTTTCATTGGTTATCTTCCTCCTTACAATAAACCCTTAGTCAGTTTAACATTTTTTCTTATGTTCACTTGGGCATATCTGTGCACAGACCTCTTTGAGGAGATCTTACATCAAGTTATCCAATCAATTTGTTTTAAAATCATTTCAGCTTCAGGTACACCGTTGAGCCGCCTAGGTTCCCTCCAAACTAGGGCACCCATGCACTCTTGACAATTTAAAGCTTTGTTATGAACGGCCCTTTAGGGCAAAGCCAAGTTTTGCTGTTTGCTCGATCCCTTTTGAAGAAAACCATGATAAATACCCTCGCCCTATATCACTTTAGCTCAAGCTCCCTCTTCTGGGCTAGCTTTATTCTAACACTAGCTACTAGTTCCCTTGCATTGGTCCCATGCTCCGTGCACCACCACGCTGGGAATGGGAGAGTTATAGACACTCTCCTGACACCGCAAGTACAGAGGCTGATTCAGCAGAAATTCCTCAGATAAAAAAAATCTTGTTAGAAAATTATGAGAAACACAAGGATGCAAGAACCATAACAAATGAGTGCAGTTCAGCAGTAGGAACTGCAAAATGGGCCACCTGCAATGTCTAAACTGTAATATGGTGCAAAGGACTTGGTGTTTTAAAGAAGATTTGCGCGTCCTGTCATAAGAAATATTCTAAAATCCCCGCTCCTCAAATCCCTCAGGCCAAAAAACCAGCACTCTTCTAATAATAGAGTCCTGCGATATTTGTAATACCCTTATTAAATCATTAATTGTGCCAAAATACTAAATTTATATTTCTAAAAATTATGTCGCCCAAAGGAACAATTTCAACCCATGGAGGACCCCCATGCATTATTATTACTAATGGTCATGGAATTTCATTGGTGATTACATCACTAGCCTCCCTCAGAAAGAAAACCTCAGGAATTGTCCCCTAAGAGTATTCACACACATCTGACCAAAAAATATGTCTTCATATTATCAACTGGAGTTGAATGACCAATCTAATCCAATCCATTGCACCAATGAAGAGAATGGAAACGCAGAGTGGAAGGAACTATCATGCAACCCAATCTACTACACTCATAAAGAAAACGAAAATGATAATCTGCTGGATGCACCACTGGGGAGAACAGTTGGGATTGAAACTGACAGAACATTCATTACTCATCAGAATCAAGTGCGCGTCCAAATAAGTTGGGGATTTGAGTCAAATGTACACACTGGACAAATGGAATTATCTCAACTACCCAACTGAAACAGCCATACTTTGATACTCAAAGCATGGTCAATAATACTGCCACCGCTCTGCCTGGTGGTCATGATGGGAATGATGTTCATTAATCAATATTTCCCGCATTTATATCCCCACAGACCTTATGCTAGTATCATTAGAACAGCAATGTCGTGTATACTGTGGATGCTGTCATGGGCATTGGAGTACCTTCAAGGGAAGCCAAGTCTTTCCTTGATACGTCAGTTGTCTGACAGGTAAGGTGCTTTAAATGTTGATCCTAACATTTTGAGATACTCCAATATCTGTGATGTGGAAATTGGGTTTGCAAGCGCCAAAATTCTTAGCGCTGTGCAGATCTTCATAAGGTCAATGTGACATCTGCATTGCAATATGTGAATAAAAATCTAAAAAGGATTTTTACGCCTGCCAGAGAATTGCGCTTCCTGTTAAAATTGGTTGATGAAAGAAGCTAAGGTTGTCTATATCTTAAATCAAATTCCCAAGAACTCCTGTTTGCAGCTACCATCAACTTAAAGCAACCAAACTCATTCATGATTGCTTAATTTGGCGTCGTTTTATATCCAATTATCCTAGTTCAAGTGGTGCAACACCAAATTTTAACGATCTGTGTTTAAGCAGTTCATAGTTTTTAATGCTTTTTGGCGGTCACCATATCCAAGCAACGCCATTTCAAATAGGCAGAAAAATGCTATAGTATTACCCAGCTGTAAATTATAGAATTTGGTGTATCGTAAAGACCTTCTTTTACTACTATAGAAAAAGCTACTTGCCTTGTAACTGTCAGACGAACAGCAAGTAAGAATTAGACTGGACTGCCAGCCCAGATGCCAGAGCATCTGAACGGTAAACCAGAATGCCCAAGGCACTGCTATTGATATGACAAATATGGAACTAGAAAGGAGTTCCACCAGTATCTGACGGTGAGCCAGAATTTTGTACAGGCATAAAATAAAATACCAGACAACCACAGCCGTTAACCCCAAGGGGTATGAGAGTGTTGGCAGAAAAGGCGGCTTAATTCTCAACATATAAAAACTAATTTTTTGGGGAAGGTTTTAGAATGGAAAATTTAAAGAAGAAAAATCAACTAACAATCTTCTCAGTGCCATGCAACTGATTAAATAGTCATCAATTTGGAGGGAAACCAAGCTGGGATCAGGTCCTGAAAATTTGACCTAACTGGCGAATTATTTGGGAATGGGCGGGTTAGTTCCCTGGGAACTGATATCAAAAAATTTGGTGGTGGGCCAAGTTGTGTCAGTTTGACCTCAAACATCTGAACCAAGGCTCAGCTACGTTTCCAATGGTTGGCGTGACAGCGTTTGGCCCAACGAGTGGTGGGAATCCCCCAAGACTACCCCACATAGGGGTGGGCCCATTTGTTTGGGAACAGGTTCAGGATGCCCAACCTGCCCATGCTCAGTTGCTGGGCCATTCATTCAGTCAGTGGCATTGCATCAGGCGCAACACCTGATTTGCCATCAGGAAGCTTCAAAACCTTGACAATGGTGTCCAATGCTATTACCTGCCCATTGGGGGTGATGCCCAACAGATTTGGGAGGAAAATTTTTCTGATCATCTTGTTAACTGAATTGCAACCATCTGGCATTCCAGCCAATAGATCAGTCTTCATACCTTTTTGACCATTTAAAATCTGAGCATCAGGCTGATTACCAATTAAATTAGTTGCAATTGATTTCATTTCAGTGATCTTAGCGCAGATTTCACTGATTCATCGTAGCAGTTCTGCCAAGGAGAGTGTGGGTACCAGAATCGGTATCTGAAACGGAAGGGCTGTTACCCAGCACTCATTTACCATGTAAGCGAGATCGCCCTGAGTAATGAGGGGTATGGCCATCCTCTTTGGTACCTTCTTGCTCAGGAATGGGAAAATGGCCTGATCGACATCCAGAGGACGTTCCCCAGGACTTACAGTAACCCTACCAACAATGGGGTATTATTGGGGGTCATCTCCAAAATTGCAGAAAAGGTTTTAGACATATTTCTCAGGGGCTATACTTTCTCAGCGGAACTTTCTTACTCTATCACATTGTCTTTTCCATTTGCTTCCATCTGGGTGCAGTTTCACTTATGATTTTCAAGTTATTTTAAACACTTTATAATTTGCAACACATCATCCTGAATCTAGCGGTACCCTTCTGGAACATTAGCTCTTTAAACTTCAGTCTCCTTCCATTTTAGGAGGTGACTTTCCCATAAAGATTATCATTGAACTTTTCAACTTGTTCTATTTCTTTATGTTTTAGAACCCCAAGGGGCTCCTTGTGCAGGCAACTATTGCGGGATGAAGGCTTGGGGTACTTCCCCACCACACTAGGACTGCGCGAATCTAAGCACCATTTAAAATGTGGGCTCAACCGCAATTGGGAGTAGCTCACGCTACCCCCTAAACTGACATATGCTCTCCCTGTTTAAGTACTGGGCAGCTCGTCTGCACCAGACAGGACAATTGATATGCCTCTCATCCCCCTTGCGGGGACAAGACCTGATGACCCCCAGGTTCAAAGCCCCTGAGGGGAGAGAAGCTGAAGCCCTCCCTATGTCACCTGCTTTTTTAGCTTAGCTATTCTCTCCGGCCCCTTTTGTTTAGAAATCCTTGAAGTCCTTCCATATATGCTATCACTTTCTTGCATGATCCGTTTTGCCACCAGCCAGCTCATGCTGACCAAACTGGCAGCTAGCCAAGATTCAGGACAACTTGGCAAACCGCGGCATTTATTGTAGGCAGGTGCACCAGTTTGCAGCCAACCAGGATTTCCCCTCCCTTGTCCTAGGGTCTGCAGCTGCGCAACCTCAGCTTGTGGGAAGGCCGTTTGACAGGCACCTTGCCTGACTCATGCCCACCTTCCTGCCCGTATTCTCCCCTCAGGGAGTGGAAGACACCTGCAAGAACAGGTCAGCACAGTCATCACTACCATTCTGCACTTCTTTCAAGCCACTACAGGACCGACCAACGTGCCTCTTTGGGTTCTGGTTTTAGCTACTCACCCATGTTTCCACAGGCTTTCCCCAGTTGTGCCATGTGGAGGCCCCAGCATACCCTAACTAGCTCACATTGTCCTATTTCTTACTCATCTTTAATCGCTCACTCATTAAATGTAGTTGGATCAATTGTGACACTAAAGTCAGCATATTTTTGTTACCTTTTCTCATACATCCACAACTATTAAAGTTTGTCAGGTACAACATTCTACTAATTTCTGATGTAATATTTGTCCTGAAAACCCAATACCACTGTAGTGAGCACCAAATGTTAACTTTTTATATTTACTACACAGGAAGAGGTTTGCGTTGTATATTGTCAATTAAGATAATGATGGGTAAGATTTTTTATTTTTAGAAAGAAAATTACCTAGTTAGTTCTCCACAACCAATATGTGTAAGTCTCTAATTCTAGACAGGTGCCAACGCTCCAACTTCTGATAAATTGAAGATTTTCTGGACAACAAAGAAACTTTTCCCTTCAACTCTTCCACTGAGGTTTTTGGAGAACCACTTGGTCAAGGGAAAAATATTTTTCAATTTCTAATTAAAAGAGTTGTCACAATCAAATAGATAAGAAAAAACTAACTCTTATACTCTAATCACAAGAGAACAAAAAAAATTGTATAACCATCCAATTTTTTTCAAATTAAAACTAATGTACTGTTTTATTAATTATAATCAAGGAAGTTTATATAGGGAAACCAGAGCCTAACTCTTCTGTTAGCACCCTAATGGAGAACAGCAAGAATCGCCAATAAATTTTTAAGAGCTATTTGAAACAATAATTACTTCATCCACCTAGTCATACTCTGCCGCTGACTAGGTCATGACCCCTCCTGGGCTGGATATCTAAAGAGCATGTCCAAAGCCTTTATTCAACCCCAGTGGATTAACCTTATTAAACTTACAATCTGTAAAGTAATGGGACCTTTTGCTCATTAAAAGCAGGTCACATTGATCTTAGACTAAACTGAAAGTTTCTTCCAATAAGAGCGTTTCCAACGTTTTAGAAACAGCCAATAAACCTTTATTGACTGGTTACAAATCCTGATTGATATGTCCAATTAATTTAATTAACAATAATTAGTTCAATAATTGAGACACTTGCAAACAATGTCAGATCATTCCTGACGGAACATTAATGATCTGGCAGATGGAGTGTGGGAATAAATTAATATCTTACTAAAATTTAAATCATGCAATAGATACCTAAAATAATAATAACTCCCACATCTGCTATGGTTTCTCTAACAATATTCGTCCCCCAGCGGGTAAAACATATATTAAACAATAATATTAAGCTGGACCATGTGGTCATTCTAAAGTCCCAACATTTGATCTGAGTATGTTCTTATATAACATACTTTATATGAACTAATATCATTTTCTAAATTTCCGTCTATTATTAATATAATTTTCAGAAAATGTATACAGATTGCTTTGGCGTTAGCAGTTTGCCATTAATTAAATGATATCCTTAAAGAAGTATTACTTCTAAGGTTAATTTTTTATAATATAATTGAAAAAATCTGTATTAGTGCAACATGTCACCTTTAGTGCATCTAGGACATATACAACATTTTTAATAATTGTGGGTCTCAACTTAAGTAGAGGGAGCGACTATGGATATTTTTTCAGGTGCTAAATAAAACCTAGACAAAAATCTACCATGGTACTGCAGTGGCAAGCCTAAGTGGCCATATTGGATGAGGAATGGGTGTGAGTTTTTTGTCTGTGATAGTTTCAGATAGCATGCAAGGAAGAAAAAATGGGTTAGGGGTGTTGGCAGAATGTAAAAAGGCTGAAAATTTTAACATCTATTCATCAATGATGCACGCTGTATGCAGCTCCTCAACTTACTGGTACAACTGGCTCTTGGCGTAGCTATGGAATCAGAGATGCATGAAAAATCAGCAGCGGCTTGGCAAATATTTGGATAGTTTAAGCGACTATTGATGAATGGTAGTGCTGATGCACAAGTGACCTGCGCTAAAAGCCAGGTCCCCATTTTTAACTTATCAGGAAACTATTGGGTGACCGTGGGAGGGGGTATACCTTTGCAAAGTGGCTTTATAACCAGATAAAGGTCTTGATAAAGGAGGGTATTGGTGGAAAAGCGGCCACTTTGACAGCTTTGTTATATATTTCTAATTTATAATCTTGGTCTTAGTAACTCATTATCAATATAATTCTACTCACATATACTGGTAGACTCATAATCTCCTTACTATATTTAATAATGAACATATATTTTTTATATAATTATATGTTTTAACATATCAAAATTACCTGATTTTTTATAAAGGTATTATACTTTTTATATCAAAGAAAAAGTAGTAGATAGCCTAGTTGTTAATGCAACTAGTTATCACTGTGAAAAAATGATATTTTTGCACATGTGTTCCCTATGATTTGGGTTATTAGGGTTATTATATGTTTAAAAGACTAATTTCAAGGTTTTGATTTGTAAAGCTTAAATAAAATCTAATTTGTACTTAAATTTATAAATTTTAGTGATTTTAGACTCTTATAATACCAACCAATTCTGGAGTTAATAAGACCAACTCCCAAATTACTGCAATAATTCTACATTTTATTTTCTTAAACATGGGGCTCTTCCATTACACTCAGTTTATCTTTTTATGCCTCGTTTCCCTCCCAGTAAATTTGACTTGCTAAAAATATTTGTATTTATGTCAAATGAGAACTTTGGTTACTAATAAATGTATTTAAAGTTAAACGGGTTAAATAACCTAGGATTTTCCTATTACCATTGTCAGTAACTAACTATTGCTTAAGTTCCAAGATTCAGGCCGCCACAGGTGACAAGAGGCCATCTGGTGTTTGAGCACCTTACTGCACCTTAACCTGATGCGAGAAGCCTCAAATAGCCATAAAAGTGCCCTTGGGGTGCACATGTGATAGAGGCCATGTAGGGTTGCCTCCCCACCACACCTCAAACTAATGTTTGTCTTGTGCAATGGGATAAGAAAATGGTATCCCCACTAGGTGATCAGAGGTTAGCAAGCATTAGGAGCTCACTGCACCTTGTCCAGCGGGTCACCAACTGCAACACTAATAAAACCATTAGATTGATACTTAACTTTTTGCTAACAGATTGAGGTTTCTTTTTGGATGGGTTTGTTGTTTTTGCGGGGAAATAATGCCCTTGGGAGGCCTTATTGTTACAACACCATGGTATGTAAGTTTTTATTGTTCTGTGCACATAATAGGGTTTCCAGAACTAAGTACTTCACTTACTAGGTTATGCGAAAAACTCTATAAAGCCTAAAACTCTGGATGGATATCCCAAAATAATAGCTTTTTAATTTTACTGAAGGAAAAGGTTTTGGTCATAGTAGTTCAGACCATTGGGTTCAAACCCATTTTCCTCTTCCTTAACTCTTAAATGATTTAACACCTTGGCCTTTTCTTGCTTAGTTTGAGTAGATGGCGCAGCTGAGCTGCTTATTTGATTTGTGTTTGACAAATATTAGACATAAGGTGCAGGTTTAAAGTCTAAGAGAGTTTAAGACAGTCCTCAGTGAGTGGTTCTTTGCTCTCTTGGTGTTGTAGATTGTTACTTGGTTGGACATGTTCTTCACCATACTGACGGATAGTTCTTGAAACTTTGACACCACTTTGGTATTAACTTTTTATGTTGGCTTTCAGAAAAGACAAAACAGAGATTTGACCAAACTATAACTGGCGTTATTAGCACCAGGTGCCCTTTCTGCAAGCGAATACTTAAGTAGATCTCAAGACTAGTTACTGGTGATGCTGCTCTAACTGATCCCAGGCTGGTTACTGAAGATCCTTCAATCAAACCGAATAAAGTGAAATAGACAAGTACAAAAATTATAATTTTGTAGTAAAGATGCTTATTAAAATTAAATGCAAGTAACGTTATACCTCAAGCATAATTATGATATACAATTTAAAATAATGGAATGTGGATATAGGCAATAATATACTTGATTATGGACTTCTATTTATTTCTTTCTAATCTCAGCTCTCTTTGCAGAGCTCATTAGCTATAACTCCTTGATGGGGGAGCTCCATCTTTCTTATTTGTAGGCTGACCAGAAAGTGGTACTTTTCCTTGTTAAATCTCTGTTTCTGATCAGGATTGGAGATTTCATCTAGTGATGAATTAATTTTATACTTATATATAATAATATTAGTTCAGTTGGTGGCGCCATTTCAAGATGTATAGATTCTTCACCTTATTCGTTTTTATGTTTTTTCTCTCAATTTGGTAATGACATGGGTGGTTACTGATGTTTGGATGCTTAACTAACTTCAGTCAAACCTAATCATTCCACCATCATTAACATTGGTTGGAGCTCTGCCATCATCAGCAAGTGTAAAGATATTTCAGTCACCTCTGGGTATATAATTATCTTAATATCTGTTAACACTTACTATCACTTTTTGTAGACAGAGTGTATAAAATTGCCTCAGCTGTGCTGAGAATTATTTTGGCCATCACAGACTATAAAAAGGACTGCATTGCTTCCATCTTCAACACTTGTATTTAATACTCAATTTCGTTGTTCTGTTAATTAGTTGAGGGTTTTTTACCAACAGCAAGAAATTACTATCGACTATCCTTATGGCTTCATCTACAACGTTACCCCTTACAAGACGAGAATGAGGGAAGTATCTTAGGTGCCATGCCTGAACTCAATTGAAAACAATTTTAAGATCTTCATCTCCAATGGAGTACATGGCTCCTAGCCAGCTAAGACAATTGCTGGTCCATTCTAGATGGTATAACTTCTCTGGATAACTTCTGCACAAATGGTAGAACAAAACATTATCTCCTATAATAAACATTAATTACTTAGTTTATTTATAAATCTCATCCTGACTCTTTGGAACAGTCACTTCCTTGTTCTTAGCCGCTTATAGCTGTATCTTGATAAACTCATCAGCTGACCCTTGATGATAGTTAATAAAGGTAAGTTCTTGTGTTTTGAGTTAATTACTGGTGGTAGTAAGGCAGGCAAGACCACTTCTCACTCATAAGCCTTTAATGGTGACATGCTTATCATTCAGTGTTGGCTAAATCTGTAAGAAAGCAACGCAGAGGGTAGCAGTTGGTTCCATTTAACTTTCAGTTCATTGATACCATCTTGAGTAATCCTCTTAAGGTTCCATCTATGCAATCAACACTTCAATTTGATGATAATATGCAAGGGCAGTAAACAGCTGCTTCATCCCTACCAATTCCATTAATATTCATAACACATCAGAATTTAAGTATTTGAAATTAGTAGAGTACAGAACTTAGAGCATTAGTGTTTTTGATGATTCAATTGTACAGAAATTATGCTCTTGATCCTGCAGTGTATTTCTTCAATGCCACTGTTGAGACATGGGGTTGAAATCCAACCATCCATGAATTAGCAAGGACTTCTGTAGACCAAGGTGCAAGGATATTGATATATATCATATAATAATAAATAAGGGAGAAACTCCTTAATTGGTGATCAACCTTAGTTTATGCTATAAAGTAACAACAACCAAAGTTAAGATAAAGAATTTAGTAAAATTAGTGGGGTAATAAATAGGGTGATCAAAATCTATGACTTCAGGGAAATTCTGATAACTTTCTAACCCAATATCTATATTTAATTTGTTCTTCAGGGTTTCTGCGACATTTGGATGTTCAAATCTTTAATTCAAGAATAGTCCCCAAACAATGCTAATATCAAACCTTTAGATTTGGTTCAAATCCTGCAATCAGAGGTAATCAAATTTCAGTTTGCTCTAGAATCCCAACAACCACAGCTTTAACCCACATGGTAAGATGGTCTATTTTTATGATAGCAAACTTGGTTCCATATGAGACATTAGATAGTGGTCTAATTACGTCATTTTACATTGTGTAAGGGAGCAGTAGGAAGGATCAGTTGACATTTAAATCTCTTTTCAAGGGGACTGAAACTCGCACATGGTATACAAAAATTATAAAGATTAATGCAATTCATCTGAAAATGGCTCCCAGTATATTCATTCCTTGAGGTATTCCAGTGTCTTCTGGAATCAGACATGCCCAAAATGCTTATGGGCTTCCATCACTAGGTTTATGCGATTGCTAGGTCAGATGTAAGGGTACCATATCCCTTGGACCATCTTCTGAATAAATATTAATACGCCAGTTATCTTTGTTACATACTTTAAAACAGCATTAACCTATTCATTTTTAATTTTCCACTCTTCTTCAGGTGATTCTATCAGGTCATATAATGAATTGCTTTCATAAACCTGTAGTTAAAAACAGGCAGTTTAGAAGATCCATTAAAATTAAAGTAATTGCTTCCTGATAGGTTTTTAAATTTCATAACTTTGAAGTTGTACCTCAAATTTGTCAAACCTTTTTTCAGGATCCTACTGTTTCAAAGCCATTTAAGTGATGCATAATCTGTTATTACTTTAAAAGGCACATCTCATAAATATGGGAAGAAGTGATCATGTGTTCTGTAACCGCCAGACATAAACTTTCAATAATTGAGTAGTTTTTCTCAGCCCGCGCAAAGACCTTAAAGTAGTGTTCAATGGAATGGCTAATCCCATATCTATCCATCTGTGATAGTATTCTCAAGGCTGACATCTCTAGCCTCTGTATACAATTGAAGCATTTTGTTAACGTATGGTTTGTCAAGATTATTGCTTCTATCAGTCTTACTTTTGGCTCCTTAAAGGCCCGTTATTTGTATAAACTCCTCTAAAACTTAAATTATCTTTAGGAGGTAGGTCAAAGGTTCAGTTAAGTCCACAAAATGTGGGACAAACAGCTTTTAGTATCTCACTATTACTAATAAGACATGGACATGCATATGTTCCTTGATTGTTTCATGGCTACTATTGTTCGGATCTAACCTTCTTGTAGTTTAATTACTTGAGGGTTGAGTTTGCTCAATGAACTCTATTGATTCCTTATAATTGAACACTTAATTTATATCCATTCTAGGTTAGACTCAGGTAATCTTAAAAACTTGGCGCAGGTGCTTGAGATGATTTTCAAGTTGTGTCTAAACATATTGATATTAATCAGTTTTATTAGAACACAATATAGTTCTGGCTCCAAGATCTGTTGACAGCGCGTTGAAATGTTGTAGGGGCTTTGCAAAGCCATTGCGGCATTCTTATAGGATCAAAAAAGCCTGGTTACTAATCAAGGTGCACTTCTCCTGATCCTCCAGCAACAACTCCATCCTCCAGTAGTCACTGGCCAATTTCATCTAAGAGAAGTACTTTGAGCGTCATAAGCGTTAAGAACATCATCTATTTTGGGTGAGTAGGAACAAGTCTTTCATAATAGCCTCATTCAACTGGTAGTAATTTACACTATGCGGTGTGTTCCATACTTCATTCTGACTAATAAACAATGGTGAAGCCCATGGGCTTTGAAGGATCACAGGAGGCAGATTTAAAAATTTGATTAAACTTTTTAGTAATAACATCTTCTAATTTGAATTAATTGTGTAAACTTTTTATGTTTTCTGCACAGGTTTAAGGTGTGCAATGAAAAGAAAACTGATTGATAAAAGATAACACTATGATTCATTGATAATAGTATGAAGACTATTATATGGCTGAGTTTTTCACAATTAATATCCGTTCAGGTCTCTCCTAAGGACAGGTATGGCAGCCTTCCTTCAACTCACGTGAAGGTTCTAAATAACAATTAGACAACAAGAAAAACTATCCCTTTAACTCTAATCCCAAGGATTTACAAACATTTGGGCACAAGGGAACTTCTCCCTTACATTATTAGCTCAAGAGATCTTTAGAACACTATACAATTAGATAAACCATCCATTGAGCGATTTCTTAAGGCAACAATAAAACAATTTGTAGCACTATATAAAATAAGTGACTTTTGAAATTGTCTGTTTTTATTAAATATAAATCAAGTGATAAAATAAGGGAATTCAGCGCTCAACTCTTTCATTGGCGCCACAGTGGAAATGGTATCCATACTAATGAATTTAACCTTCATGAATTGCACCAACAATGAATGTTGCATCTGCTCATCCATCCACCTAGTCAGTAACACTATCGCTAGATTGACATTTGTCCTAGGTTAGACTTAGAAATACCGTGTCTCAAAGCCTTCATCTGACCCCAGCGGATTACCCTTTTAAAGCTGGTAACCTGCTTAGGTAATGGGACCATTTACCATTAATAGCAGATTATGTTGCCTTTTTTAGACTAACCTGCAAGTTGCTGCCATTAAAAGCGTTTTCAAATATTACAGCTGCCAATTAACCCTTATTGACTGGTTAAAACCTTGGCCAATTTGCACAAGATAATTTAATTATTAATAGTTAAATTAATAAATATTTTTCTTATCAACATTTCTTAGGAATTCGGTAATGTCTGTCCCCTGGTTGGCTTGCCTCAAATAAATAAAATAAAAATAAAACATTGCTTAGGAATCCTCCTTAATGGAGAATCAGTAGTCTGCCAGAATCAAATCTGGAAAATTAGATAACATTTCATTAGAAATTATACACAACAATGGTTATTAATTTTTATAACTCCCACATCCACTATGGGTTTCAGATTGATTTGTACCCTAGAAGACAAAACAAATATTCTATTATAATCCTGTAAATCTTGATGATGTGGGCAAACTTATTATTGCTAACAGGTGATAAACTTGATTTGTAGGATATAGCTGATCCATTATCAATTTGGTGAAATTCTCCTTTTCATAGTCCATAATCATTTGGCCCTGGAATGAGGATTTAAAAACTCACACCAGAGCTTATCCACTTGCTTCTGCTCCTTTTCTTTTATTTCTAAACCTATTTTATCAAAACTCAAATGGCATGCACTCATTCAATGGCTTTGCAACTTGATAAATTTGCTTAAGCATAGACTTGTTCCTTTTCTACTTGAATTTCTGGCTGGTAATATTCCCTAAAATAATGGTTAACTATGCTGTGAATCTTAAAGAAAATAACCCAGGTAACCTCCATGGCCCTGATCTCTGATCCCATCATATCAAAGACTTCAAGTATAGTATTTGGGGGTGTATCTTCACGCTAAATAAAAATGGCATCATCAACTGTTCAACAGGTTGTATATCTACAGATTAAATTTCACTCAATGGTAAACTTTCATAAGCGCTGACCGTGGCTGGTAGATGCTCAACTTTCTTCTCCTTAGAATTGTGATGTATTAGATAGATAGAATGGTCCTTTATAACTGAAAATGCCTGCTGTTTGCGCACCTTAGCATCCTATTCTTTAACACAAGGGGCCTTTGGTAACTAAGTATATTCACAGTGCTTTTGGTAGAGTCAAATATTTCAAAAAGCATACAGGAACATCATCACAATCAAAAATCTATTATGATTGGTGTCTAGAAACACTTTAAGAGCTGTTAGAACCATTTATCCAAAATAAAGGCAAACAGAAGTATTCTTCTAAGGCATGCATTATATCTAGACCATATGTTCTGTGCTTGACATTTTAATTGATGTTCAACATGAACTTCACCTTCATTATAATTTGGAGGGCATGATGTTGACTGGTGTGCCAGTGACAAGAACAAACAAAACTCTAGCTTTTAGGATCACAATTTCGGCCTTGGTTACAATGTATATATATATATATTAGTTGTTAGAACCTCATTAGATAACAGCTCAAACTTTTCCACCGCTTCTTACATCTGTACCGCTGGGTGGCAGTACTCTTGTCCAATATCTCAATGTTCTTGAAGGTGTCAATACATGCTTCTCACCCTCTTCAACTGTGTCGTTGAGATTTTAGGTTGAGTATCCTGATACAAGTAAGTACTACTCATTCCATTTTCTATCAAAATATATGTACTTGTAACTTTTCAGGTAAAGCCACCGTCACAGGTGACCCTAGCACGTGGTATCCTGAAATGGCTACATAAACCTCCTCATGAGCGTCCTCTCATTATAGAATGCATATTCTGTTAATTCACTTTATTGTTTGGATCATCCTTACTTGAGATATCCCTGTTTTTAGTAGTATACCGTGGACAGAAGCGCCAAAAGTGTCACAGCTTATGGCACTTGTTACACCAAGTTCTCTTTGTATCTTTCATCTAAATTCTTTGGATTCTTCTACTTTGGTTTCTCACTGTTGTCCTGAGTGGCATACACAGCCTTACCAAGTATTCAAAGTGGGTGAACAGTAACCTCAGATTCCATTTTTTACTTTCTTTTCACATCAATTAAATCCTACTTGTCCTTTCTTAGAGATATTTTGATTTTAGTGCTAGGTTCATTTACATCTTGAGAGTAGGATGCATCTTAAATGACTTTTCATTACTTTCTTTGCTGTAAGTAAATGCATTTCTCCAGTTCTTTATGACTTTTGCGCTTTGAGATAGTAGCAAGCTGTATAGTTGGTAACTAATTCATTTTTCCCCACCTTTAAAAAAGTAAACCTGTTTCATATACTAAAAATCTTTGTCACTGCCAAATTCAGATAAGTATTTGCTAGAATTAGGGCCGCTTAGATTGTAGCTCACTTCTGCTCCCTGATATTAAATGCACAGAATCTTGACCAATTGTGTTGATAACTGAAATAAATAAACTGAGGAAATAATAGTATGAAGATAACTATTAAAAATGTCCTATAAGCCACATTGAGTATAGGGTCTAATGCATAACATGTGCTTTTTCCTCTTGAAGCTTTATTTGAACTTATAGGGAACTCTTCCCTAATTTCTTCACGCAGAGCCAAGTGGAGATCTGATAACAACAACAACCTAAGGATATCCAATCCTTGCATTCTTATCCTAAAAGTAAGCTATACAGCCAATAAAAAACAGCTATTTTATTATTAATTCTAGATCTGTTTTTATTGGAAATTATTGGTGTTATAATATTGCACTTGGCGCACAGCTTTTAAGCTTCCCATTGGAGATTAATTAATTTTTCCCAGATGGTTTGATCTTTAAGTTTTAGCTTCTGAATACTAGCAGGTAGCTTTGCCTTAATTTTTCTTAGGTAGCGTAATCCTTGATTCTTGCTAACCATTATATTAGTGTCAGGAGCTGGACACCAATTGATACAGGTCTTATTGCCTGATGACGCTTCTACCATTGAAATAAGCAGTAAAAACGCCTAGTTAGTTTTTAAAACTCTCCAACTGTTCAATAAGAACGATTCCTCATTATCATTTGACTATTGGTTGTTACTCCCTTAATAAGCCTCTTCTTAATAATGTTGGTGATGATCCACAATGAATTTACTAACTAAAATAATCATTGGATCCCTACCATTGATTATATATGACTAATAATTTAGTTGGCAATTGTCACCAAAATATCAGATTGGAACTACCAATTTTTTAAAATGTTTAATCTGTCAATGGGATGGATAATGGGTAACTGAAAATTTCAACATATCCTTCCACTTGACCAGATTATTCAGCAGAAGATAGAACCCTTGAGGATGGAAGCCTCCTTGGGCTGTGTTCATGTTTGGCCATCATATTCCTATGACTTCAGCGGAGTTTGGCTCAATACACACTTAATGCTCTCATGTCATGCTTGCCTTAATGACTTCTCATCCTTGATTGTTACATGCTGCTGCCTCTCTTGAGTGCAGTTCCTGCAACATTCTGCCATGCCATTACCATATCAGGCATCCTTGCTGAGAGATGAACTGGTCCACCTATATAACCCCTAGGATGAGTTCTAATGGCACACACCATTCAACCTATACTAACCTCAGGACGGGTTCTAGTGACTTCTCATCAGTCAACCTATACTAACCCCATTATGGGTTACAAAGACTCCTCATCATTTTACGGCATCTTCTCAGCTGGACTTGCTGAGTCCTGCACTAGCACCTCAGGACTACTCACGGTGGACCCAGTTTCAACCCAAGCTGGTCCTCCTAATAACTTGTTAATAGGAACAATTCTGGCGAATCTATTTCATCCTGCCCTGATCCTGCCAGCCATCAGGACTTATTCCCGTCATCTTCCCCTTCCTCCACACTTGGTAGGTGGGAACATCATCAGATGCATTTCTGCAGCAAAAAACCATTTTTTAAATTGGTTTTTTTAGTACTAGATGGTCCCAACCCAAGGGGGGAAAATTAGTTTTTTTAATTTTTATATTTTCTATTCGTTTCTTTATCATTTTTCGTTATTTTTTATGTTATATTTTTCTACTAAGTCCAATACTTTAAGTGTTTGTGTGAACTTATTGACTATTTGATTCCTTGATATTTTTAATTTGTATAGGCATCATTCACTGAATTGGTGATAATTTTATATGGTACCAAAAATAGGGCGTCCATCTTGTTTCACTTCTGAATCCATGGGTACAAAATAGGCAATCCTATCGCCCACATGATATTCTTCTAACGCAGCCAATTCTGGCCATCTGTTTTCTTTTTGTTGATTTTCCTCATCAGCGTCATATTGAATGCCTGAAATTGCAGTTCAATCATTGTATTAGCATGCTGTGATAAAAATTGTTTGGCGCTCATCCCCAAAGCTGGCTCAATGTCAGAATACAATATTGGTGGTATTGCAGCCCTTCACACAATGAAGGTTTGAACAGCGTTTTTTCTGTCACCAATTGGCAACTGATATTGTAGGTGAATTTGACCAAACTAATTTATGCTCCCCAAGCGGAAGTTTTCCCCAAAACCAACTTTATTAACATTATGGATAGAGTTTTTCACTCTTTCCACCATCCCATTTATTTCTGTGTGTTAGGGTGTAAAAATTTACTAGTTTGGGTTATTATTGGTTTACAACCCTCGTAATCTTTTTACTGCACAGGTTTGGTTTCCTCATGCACTTCATTGCATTATATAGTAGAATGGATTATTAATCAATAATAGTATGACAACTATTATCCATAGTTGAGTATAAATTATTATATTTCAGCCCAACGCTCGCCAGTATTCCTGATTAAATACTTGTAATGTTGTAATTGTAGGGATTTGTTCCCATATTTTGTCTGACCCAATCTTCACTGAGATACCCTGGTGATAGTCTCTTTGGTTTAACACACAGTCAGCAGCTATCCCCAATTGTGTCTCCTTCTTTTCTAGATCCCCGCTCATATCTTTACGCTTTTCTCTAGGAGTCTTCCAATTATTGCACACAGCAATAATATCCTTGAGAAAGAATAGCACAATGGAAGCTGATGATAGTTTACTTCTTAAGCTATATACCAAATAAATAGCTTAGAACTATATAACTCTGTTCTCGTAATTACTCCTTTTTTTATTATAGTGAACCCTAGGGAATTTATAGTGGGGATTCAGTTGTCTAACCCTTGGTTGACACCAAACGATGAAATGATAGCCATTGCTGTTGAATCACCCATCCTCATCTCAGCAGCAATGGTCTTCCCCATCCTGGCTAGGATTCCATCATTGGAAATCCTTGAGACCTAAAACGTAAAGAGTTGGAAAACATGTCCTTAACGTTTTCCTCTCAATCTAAGTGAACCAACTATATTTGGCTAGCGATCTGCTTAGGTAATGGGACTTATTACCCATTAAGGCAGGTCACGCACCAAACAATCGATTTTCTGGTTTCAGATGGCATCACTCATCTTGCAACTTGCTATTAATTTCCGATCAGTCAGTGATGAAACCTGACCAATCCCAATTAGTAAATCTGATAGTTAATCACTATCAGATGCCCCTATTTCGTTGGAAACTCCACCCAATGAGATCTTAAGTATTCATCCATATTGATCCCCGATGGATATGCTCAGGCAAATATCCCAAAATCCCCAAACATAGTTACTCTGAAACTCGGGCCAACCAATTTCCAATTCACTTCGCCTTAGGGAATTTTCCCTTAGTGATTCCTGGTAATCTAGCAGGCTAGGAATATGGGCAAAAATCCCAACACATCCCCCTCTTGCCTAGATTTCCAGCGAGAAAAGACTGGGGCATGAGAACACCACTTAGACACTTGGCCAAATACTTCATTGGTTCAAGAGGAGTACATTTATTGGTACTCACACTGCTCAGGACGACCTTGAGCATATGGCGTTCTTCCTCTTCCTCCTTGCTACCGCCTTCTCAGAGTGCAGTCCCCACGACCTACTGTCATGCTGGGCTGATTGATTTACTCATGAAAACTTTTAGTCCCAGGATCTGGTTTTCCCCTGTCAGGGCATATGACCCGCTGTCATCTTCAGGATTCTTGGTCCAGCGTCCTTGATTTCCTGATTTTCTCCTCATCCTAAACAGGAGACTCTTTCCATCAATGTTTGTTTCATGGCTCAATTAAGAATACTTATTTTTTACTCTCCCTTGTTATTTCTCTCATAACCTCTTGGCTCAAGTCATTACTAATTCTTCCCTTGGAGAGCTTATCTCATTAATTTTGAGATTAATTTCTCCAAAATTGGAGCTTAATGGATTGTAGAGTACATAATGTCAACTTCCATATAAGTCTGAAATCCCCCCTTCATCCAGCTCATATGTCAAATTCCGAGTCATAATACCAGCAGCTACTGAATAGTTTGTCTGATCAAGACCTCCATCTTTTCCAGTAGATGAGTTGGGATGCTCAGCGGAACCTCTTCTATGGTCCTTCCAGGACTCATACGCCTAGTCTGGCGCCAGCAGCTATTCCTTCCATCAAATTACTGAAAACAGTAACTAATCCCTCTGAAACCAGGCTTACAATCATTTTGAACAACTCCCAGCTGACTTTTCTTCTTCTGCCATCAATTCCAGAGTTGGATTTCAACAATTTCCTTTATTTGCTCCTTTTGCTGTTGCACCAACCATCATCATAGATTCTCCAAAGATTAAGCCATTTTCTCTTGATCGCTCATTTCTTGCTGGGTCAGACCTGCTTCCTGAGTTCCTCTTCCAACTCAGTCAATATTACAAACCCGCTGTTCTGGTCTCTGAGCTCACCATTGGTAACAGTATTCACTTCGAGCTCCCCTACGCTGAACAATGGGCCCAAGTCACTGAGGCTTTGTCCTTAGTGCAGAATCCTTCTGATCTTGATAACATCCTGGATTAGATACCGCCGCTTATGCTCTTTGCTTTGCTGGCCAAGTTCTTTGAAGCTGGTCCAAGAAGCTTCCATCCTTGCCTGGGTTTCACCACTCCTTTAGCTTTAGCTTATGAGAAGCCCACAGTCACTCTTGCAGGATGCCATTTGCTCCCTGCATGACTATCTCTTTGCTGGCGCTTTACATTAGTATCCTCCACTGATGGCGTTGATAGGGGGCATGATTTGGTAAGCCCCATCAAGCATCCCTTGTTTTTTGCTGGCCCACATGTCTGGTGTTCTTGATGAAGCCCGTCATCAGGCGCTCAGAATTAATCTTTCAGCTCTGGTACCATATCAGGATTACTCGGGGTTATTTGCTGATTGCCTCTTCTTATACTGTTGTTTTCATCCCCACTCTGGGGTTTCACAATTAGCTTCATCTGAAATCTCAATTTCTCTTCCCCTAGTCACTTTCGCGCAAGGCTCTGCTTCTGCTCAAAGAATGTGGTTTTGTGTAGGTCTAGCCCTTGCTAGCATCTTAACTCACATTGATTTTGACGGGCTGTTCATTCCTACCACAATCCATCCTCCCTCCCCCAAGAGGCAAGATAGCAGAATTATCCCCATATTGAGGACATATAATAAAAAATAAAAATTATAAAATTATATAGTTTTTTCTCTTGGCGTTTTATAATCTCTATTTTTCCAATATCTTTTATCAATTTTTTATCTTTATCCTTCTTTTTTCCATAGAAATTGACGTGTATCAGTTCAGTGGTCCATCTTTTTATTTTTTTTCCCCAAACTGGGTCCTGGGTACTTAAACCTGCCAGTTTTATATGGTTCAGAGGTCCTTTTTTCAGAATTAACTATCTAGATTGGTTCAGAGGTCCTTTTTTTGGACTTGACCTAATCATCAAGACATGACCAACTTATGGTTCATTGGTCCTTTGGGAACTTTTTTATCTTTTTCATAGATCCATCGCTTCAGATACTTAGCATGAACTCAATTCACAACTCTTACATCCAAGAGATTCTTGATGGAGTAGGCATCAGTCACCATCTTGTCAATCACTTCAAATGGACCCAACCACAATGCATCTAATTTGTTTCTTCTTCTAAAACCATGCATATTGCAATAGGCAACTCTTTCGCCTATTCAATATTCTGCTAAAACCAGTCAGTTCTTATCATCTGTCAATTTTGCTTGTATTCTTTTATTCAACATAGTATCAAATGCTTGCGATTGCATATCCATCAGTGTATTCATCAATCAGTAAAAATATTGCTCAAAATCATCCCCAACATAGGTTTTACCACCAAATATAAAATCAGCGGCAACGCGGCCTTTCTTCCATATGACAACTCAAACAGAATCTTTCCCATCGCTGTATGATGACTAATATTGTAGGAGAATGTCACCAGACTCAAGTATGTTCCCCACATGGAAGTTCTCCCTGTGACTAGCTTCCTCAGCGTTGCAGCCAGCGTTCCATTCACCCTTTCTACCAGACTGTTTGTCTCTGGCCAGCGAGGTACTGACACGATTCCTCTGATCCCCAATATATCATTCAATCTTGGGATCACATGAGATGTGAAGTTGGTCCCATTATCACTAAGCAGGTTCTGCGGAAATCCATGCCAGTATATTACCTTATCCAGGATGAACCTCGCGGTAATGGTAGAGTCTACTTTTGTTAGGGCCTTCATCTCAACTCATCTTGTCAGATGGTTGATGGCAACTATAATGTATTTGACTCCCCCTGTGCTCATTGTCAGAGGTCCCATCATGTCAAGGGACACCGTATGCCAGGAAAATCCAGGGCAGACCAATCAGTATCCAGTTGTATTCTTATGTGGTTTGTGCAGCTGGTACTCCACACAACAAGCTAGATAATCCGTGACATTGTAGTTGATGGATTCCCAGTAATAGTACTGGCAAACAAGATCAGTTGTTTTCCTCAGGCCTCCATTCCTGACAACCTTGTGAGCTGCTTGCACTATAGCTGCTCTTTCCAACGGTTTTGGTAATATTAACCGCTTCCTGTTGATTGGCTTGAATACTTGTCCATCCATTATCTTAGTGTTTTCTATCACTTTCTGAAGTGCACCTTGGATTTCTTGGGGCTCATTCCCAATTTTTCCATTGACCAAACTCTGGAATAGCTCAACCGCCTGTGGGTATACCATCTGAACCATTGGTAACCGCGATAAGCCATCTGCGTTCTGGTGAGAAGCCCCTGCTCGGTGGACAATCTTGTAATCATAAGCCTGAAGCTTAAGTGCCCATCAGCCAGTCATCCTTCTGGCTCTCTCAAATTGTGCAGCCAACGCAGTGAAGAGTGGTCCGTCACCATGTTAAAGTGCGTTCTGTGGATGTACACCTGAAACTGCTTGCATGCATAAATGGACGCAAGGCATTCCCACTCAGTCACGGTGTAGTTCCTCTCAGCAGCTGAGAGTGTCCAGCTCACATATGACACCGGATGTTCATCCCCAAGTTTGTCTACTTGGCTTAATATGGCACCAATCGCCATCAACAAATCATTGGTTTGAATAATAAAATCCTAATCAAAATTCGGATATTTCAGAATTGGAAAGTCTATTAAATACTGGCATAACTCATCGAAGGAGTCCTGAGCCTCTTCATTCCATACAAACCCTTTTTTGGATCCTTTAATAAATGGAATAATGGCTCAGCTATTCAGGTGAAGTCCTGAATAAATCTTCTATATCATCTGACTATCCCAAGGAACACTTGGATGTCTTGGACACTCTTTGGTACAGCCATCTGTTCTATGTCTGCTATCTTCTGGGTTTGCGGCTGCAATCCACTTGAGTTGATTATGAATCCCAGATATTTCAACTCTTTCTTAAAGAAGTGGCACTTCCTCGGCTTAATCTTAAGGTTAGCTATAGATAGTCGCTTAAATACTTCTTCCAAGTAATGTAGGTGATCAGTGAGCGTCCTACTGAACACATTTATATCATCCAGATATACCAGGATGCATGACAACTTTGAGTCGCTCAATATTGCATCCATGGCCCTCTGAAACGTTGCAGGCACATTGCATAAACCCTGGGGCATCCTTGTTGGTTGGTATAGCCACTGTGCAGTAGTAATTGCGCATTCTTCCTGGTCTTCTTTTGGTAAGTCAATCTGCCAATATCCTGAGATCAGATCCATCGCGGAGAAATAATTTGCTTCTCCTAAATGATCTAGTGCATCATCAATCCTCAGTAGGGGATACGAATCCTTCTTCATAATTTTATTCAGCTTTAGTAGTCAATCACCACCTGATTGGATCCATCCTTTTTCTTCACAATCAGAATCAGACTTGCCCAAGGGCTTGATGGTGGAACTAGAAGCCCATGCTTCACTAGTTTGCTAATTTCATCCTCCACTACCACTTCAGTGGCTTTCTATTGTCGGATTGGTCTCATCCTGATCAGCAATTCTCCCCAGTGTTGACCTTGTGGATCACATCTCGTGTGCATCCCAAATTGTGGTCATACTGAGTAAACGCTTCCTGATACTTTTTGGATAGTTTGAGCACTCCTCTTGCGTGCCTTCTGACAGATCAGTGAGATGCTCTCAATTAACCAATAGGTTGATACTTTTGTTACCCTAGTTGGTAATCCCATTTCGTCAAGAGTTCCAAAATCATGGAATCTTTTCAATTCATCCATTGGGATCAGATGAACAAACACAATGATCTGATTCCTCTTGATCTTCATCGGTTTTTCACTTAAATTCACCAGAAGAACTCGAATTTCTCCATGGCCCAGCATTATTATCCCAGGAGCCACCCAAGGCTCCACTCTGGACTTCTTCCAGGGACTTCCAGCCTCCCCATACAGCAGCTCAGGAATATCCAATGTCAACCCCCATGTTGACTATCATCTGCAATCCTGGCAGTATGATCCTCTCATTCTTGATCCTTAGTAGAATTCCCAGTTCTCTAGAATTTCCGCCTGCATTTCACGTCACTTTCTACCAACTAATTGGTACCAAATCAGGACAATGACATTATTGTATATTAGATTGATGAAGTTGTTTCTCCAATTCAGCGGAGCTTCACCATCCTTCTGATATACCAATGATAATGTCTGACCCAATATGGTCAATGTATTATCCTTAAAGTTACATTTAACTCCATATTTGTGTAGAAACTCCAAAATTGATCAGAATGTTATAGTTTTGGTTGGCCAAAACTATTGCTGGCGCAGATACCACCAATGACCTTGAATTGTAGTGACAACGTGCTATATGCTCCACAGGAGATGGTGGTGTTCAGCCCAGATGTCCCGTATTCCTTCTTATGTTTCAAGTCTGGTGAGATCTTCATCCTCTTTACCAGCTTGGCCGACACAATATTGATGGGCGCTCCACTGTTGATAATCGCCCTCACCCACACTTGATTCACTTGTATGTCTATATACATGCACTCAGAGTATTACAATATAGTGTTTACTGAGTGAATAGCAATGTTATTAGCCAAATCTAAAGTGTGAATAATTTGCGCCAATAAATCAGGAAATGATTCCTTTATTGCACTGAGGGGGATTGATAAATTGCCGCATCCAATCAGACTTCAAATAATTCTTCAGGATTCTTGGCAGTATAAATCTTGTCCGTCAGTTGTCGGGCGTACAGCCAGGCAACTTCTTGATTGTCTCAGGGTCGATCCTCTTCACCCTGGCTCTAGTCACGGCATTTACATCCAAATTGACCACTTGATACAACCGATCCTACTCATCATCTACAAACAGATCACTGATATCAATTTCCGCAGTCATAATGTCAGGAGGAACAGGCTTCTCCGCATCTCTAGACAGTTCCCCATCTAGGCCGCGGCCCCTTTTCCTTATTTCTTGGTAACTGCTGACTCTTTTTCCTGGACCACGTTGATCTGATCCTTTGGCTTCTTACAGTGCATGGCGAAATGTCCTTTCCCGCCACCTTGGTAGCAGACCTTTTCCTTCTTATTCAACCGTCTGGATTCTTCAGGATTATTCCCCAGCACAGTTCAATTGGTTGTCTATTTAGCTCCTTTGTTTCCCTTCATGAGATTCGGATTTTGTACCAGATTTGATTTGAAGCTTCTATTTGGGGCATCAAATGTTGCTCCCAGTATCTTCAAGTTATCTACCATTTTTAAAGTAGTTATTTCCATCGCGAACGTGGAAGACATCATGCGATGCAAATCATGATAGGGCCAAAGGGCTGATTGTAAGCCAATTCTGGCATCGAAATTGTCTAATACTTTCACCCTGACAAGGATCTGAAACTCCTGGTAAAACCAATCTGTGAAGCTAGATAGAGACTTGTCTTTATGGAACTGGATTCCCATAAATTCCTGTTTGCACTTTAACATGCACATCAGACTCCCAAACTCTTTCATGATGGCCGCCTTTGCCTCATCATATGACCAGCTGTCTCCCTCCAGGTGAGGTAACACTAAGTTCTGACAGTTGATGTCTAGGCAATTTATGACTGTCAACGCCTTTTGACGATCCCTGAAGCCATTCATGGTCATTTTGAACAGTCAGAAAAATGCTGGGGCATTATCCCAATGAAACGTTGGCAATTTCAGCGTTGCCTTAAAAACCGCCAAGTTATTTCTGACTGATTCTCTCAGTTTGGCCACTTGGCTAACTTGAGGAGTGACTTCAGGCATCATCTCTAAAATGGCAGCAAAAGTGGGTGGCATGTTCCTTGGGGTATTCAACTTCCCAAGTATCATGCAAGGACTTCTTTATTTGGCATCGCTTGCCATATCTGGCTCACAAGCACATTTATGAGCTTTTAGTTCCTCTTGTTTGATTAACCTCTCTATATCCGCACCAAAATTTTTAAAATAAACACAATCCGCTTCTCACTCTGTTCTCAGGTATAAGAACTTTCAAACAAGTCCCCTTCTTTCTTCTTCAACAAAGTTACTTTCCCTAGTAACTTGTTCTAAAAGCTTGTAACGGTCTCTATCCCTTCATCCACATTGGCAACTCGTTCCTTCAAAGCCGCAAACCCCCAATGGTCTGCTGAGTTTAGGACATTCTGGTTCACAGTGGCTAACTCAGTCCACAGTTTGCATAACTCATCTTTGTATGACATTCTTCTAAATTCTTCAACTCAACTACCCCTGTAGTGAGCACCAACTTGTAAAAACTTACTAGTTCAGGTTATTATCGGTTTACAACCCTAGTAATCTTTTTACTGTCAGGTTTGGTTTCCTCATGCACTTTGTCGCATTATATAGTAGAATGGATTATTAATCAATAATAGTATGACAACTATTATCCGTTGTTGAGTATAAATTAAAATATTTGGCCCAACGCTCGGCCAGTATTCCCAATTAAATACTTGTAATGTCATAATTGTAGGGATTTGTTCCCTTGTTCTGTCTGACCCAATCTTCACTGAGATACCCTGGTGACAGTCTCTTCAGTCCAACACACAGTCAGCAGATATCCCCATTTTGTGTCTCCTTCTTTTCTAGATCCCCTCTCAGATCTTTACTTTTTCTCTAAGAGTCTTCCAATTATTGCACACAGCAATAATATTCTTGAAAAAGATAGCACAATGGAAGCTGATGATAGATTACTTTTTAAACTATATACCAAATAGATAACTTAGAACTATATAACTCCGTTCTCATAATTACTCCTTTTTTATTATAGTGAACCCTAGGGAATTTATAGTGGGGATTCAGTTGTCTAACCCTTAGTTGACACCTCTTTGATGAAATGGCAGCCATTGCTATTGAATCACCCATCCTCATCTCAGCAGCGATGGTCTTCCCCATCCTTGCTAGGATTCCATTGTTGGACATCCTTGAGACCTAAAATGGAAAGAGTCATAAGACATGTCCCTAACGTTTTCTTCTCAATCTAAGTGAGCCAACCATATTTTGCTGCAACCTGCTTAGGTAATGGGACTTATTACCCATTAAGGCAGTTCACGCACCAACCAATCAATTTGCTAGTTGCAGATGGCATCACTCACCTTGCAACTTGCTATTCATTCCCAATCAGTTATTGATGAAACCTGACCAATCCCAATTGGTACACCTGATAGTTATCACTATCAGATGCCCCTATATCGTTGGAAACTCCGCCCAATGAGATCTTAAGTATTCGTTTAGATCAATTTCTGACAGATATGACCAGGCGAATATCCTAAAATCCCCCAAATGTAGTTACCCCAAACTTGGGCCAACCGATTTCCAATTCACTTCGCCTTAGAGAATTTTCCCCTAAAGATTCCTGGTAATCTAGCAGGCTAGGAATATGGGCAAAAATCAAACAGCATGATGTCGCAGTTGATGCCTCTGAAAAACCCTTTATATACCATTGATTTGACTGCCAATGATGAGAGAATTACTAAAACCCAATTTGAATAGAGTTTCTCTGTTTGGATGAAGCTGAGAAATCTTATTATTGCTAAAATGAGAAGTAAAGTTATTTTAAAAACTCTAGAGATTAAGGCTACCAATGTGCAAAGCAGCCACAACAGCCACAAGGGTCATTAGAATATCTGAAGCAAACAGAGAAGGCGTCACTAGGTCACAAGCAGATCACATCTCCATATTAATTAAGAAAGAAGCCCAGAAGATCCCAGAGGTTCAAAAATTGGACTCTGCTGATACTGAAACCAAGCAGCAATTGCATAACCACATTGTGAAAAAAAACTTGATTTTATTATAAATTTTTACTTTACTTTGAACAGCCCTTTTTCTATAAGCTATAGATACTTTTTATTATATCACTAAAGTAAAATATTTCACATAATCTACCTTTTACTATTGTCATATTTATCTTGTGCTTATAATGCCAAATATAGTTATATTGCTATAAGATTTAGACTTAGCCTTACAGTCATCAACAGAGGTTGAAAGAGTTCCAGTGTGCTATGTAGTGACCCCATATGTACAATTCCAAGGCTTAACGCAATTATACATGCTTGGAACTATGTGAGAAAGTTTTATGTACGCAAAAATTAGACACTCAAATTCGCTTGTTGGTGCACCCTTTTAACAAACAAATAATTTATTGTCAATGTCCTAATCCCTTTCATCAGCACTCCCTGAGCAAGTGAGCCACTTTGGCAACAGTTTGAATTCAAGTTAAGATAAATATTTTATATAAATTAAGAGGTTACAATGTCCTTGGTTTTCATTAGCGTTGCAGGAGCCTGAAAACTACCAAGTGCTAGATGCAGGCCGCCACAGGTGACAAGAGCCTGGCTGGGAATTTGAGCGCCCTAATGCACCTTGACATGAGGCAAAAGTCCCTGATTGAGCCATAAATGCCCTTTGGGGTGCACAAGTGACAGAGGCTGGGCAGGATTGCCTCCCCGCTGCACTTTGACTTGATGTTGGGCTTGCAAGATGGGCCGAGAAAATGTTATCCCTGTCCATCAATTAGAGATTGTCAAGCATTGGGTGCTCAACGCACCTCATCTAAAGGCACCAACTGCCAACACCTATCAAATCATTGGTATTTACGCTTACCTTTCTGTTGATTCATTGTGAAGCCTCTCTTTTGGCTGGGATCATTGTTTTTTGGCAATTAGGCCCTTGAAAGGCTTGATTAATAAAGCCTATGCCATG
>JAKSZP010008618.1:0-36299 GCA_022478985.1 Massospora cicadina | reverse complement strand
TTTGATCCTGGCTCAGAAGACGATGAACTTCGCGCCATATCACATTAGAGGTAGGACACTTCTCCAGGCGGTGGAACAGCGTTACATACTGGCCGCACATGACACAGGATGAGTGTAAAGCGTCAGAGCGCTCAGCTGTACAATACACCCGCCTCAGGCAGCGCCACACATGGGAGAGGACTTGAGGCTGCAATAGAGGGTGATGTACATATTTCCAGATTGTTTTTTGGGTCTCAATGGAATAAGAGATGTCCATCATGTCCAGGTAGTCCACCCTGGATATTACATGGGGCCGAATGGGGATCACGCCATCATGGATGGGTAGCCCCTGTACCTCTTGTGTGAACTGAGGAGAGGGGCGGCCTCTTTGGGTTGTATGTCCGCTAATACAAATTCTCCACTCTGCGCTCCACATGGAGAGTAGGATTCGTTTGTAGTGGGTTTTTGTCCCGTGAGGACCTGTGGCCAATGTGTGTGATGCGAGGTATTTCATCAGGGAGTGGGGGTTCAATGGATTGTTGAGGCCCAAGGCTCGGGAGAAGTTGGAGCAGGCTGCGCAGGACCAGTGTTGGGATGGGAGTTTAAGAGCGGTGACGGCCGCGATCCAGGTGCCCAGGATCTTGGAAGCATGTGCTTTGAAGTCAAGCAGGCCCATGCCACCATGATGATGAGGGCCAAACATGACCTCTAGCCGCACTGGTGGAGGGCGGCCTGACCAAAGCCATCCTTGCAGCAAGGCATACAAAGATTTGAAGAAGCTTAGGGAGAAGGGGATGGCGTGGGCTCCGAACCAGACTTTGGATAGGAGCATAGAGTTGGCTAAAATAACCCTGCCAGTAAGGGAAGTAGGGTGGGCTCTGAGAGAGGCGATTCGCTTTGTCACGTTTTCCAGAATACGGCACTCCATTACTGCTGACGCATATTCGCCTGCCTCCATCCACACGCCCAGATGGCGCACTGGTCCTATGGTAGGACGTGGCACGAAGGGGAGCACCAGTGGAGCGGTATGTTTTGAGTTAGTAAGGCGTGGACGTGGGCGAGCAGATGGGCCGGGTTGGGAACTAATTGCTGGGGCCCAGCAGTTCTGAAACTGACCAAGGAGGATGATTTCGGTTTTGGAGGCGTTCAGTGCCGCATATGTTTACCTGGGAATATTCCTGGATGAGAGCTTCAAGCGCGCGTGCATCTTGATTATTAGACACCCCTATAAAGCAGTTTCTTTTTTAATAGGAAAATTCCCAACAGCAGTCTTATATTGTCTTATGAAAAGCCCTGACTACAGCCCCTATTCTGGTATATCATGAGTATAAAATTCCTTCATTCTATTTACTGATGCTAGATATTTTGGCTGTAGGGGAATTTCTTGTTAAACTTGATGTAAGCCAGGTTGATTACCCCATAGCTTATTTTAGTAAGACATTAAAAAAGCAGAATGATATTACAGCGTAACAAAATGTAAATGTAAGTGATATTGGCCACCAATCAATTCCATCATTTTTTGTAGAGAATCATTTCACCGTAGTGATGGACCATGCCTCACTATGTTGGTTACAACAGATGAAAGACCCAGATGAACGATTGGCCCAATGGGCCCTTAAGCTCTAGAATTACGACTCCTCAAATACCTACTGCGCAAGGATGATACACCAAAACACTGACAGGTTGTCCTGATTGCCTATTTTGGCCCTTTATGCTTCTAAAGGGGACCGGATATATGGACTCATTTTGAAACTGGAAAAGTGGAGCTATGAGTCGTCAATGACACAACAGCTCTTGAAGAAGGTATCTGCTTAAACTTGAGTCAAAAAAATGGATTATTATATAAATAAGTTGGGACCTATTGGCTACTGTATTTTCGACACTCTTCTTGGAGAAATTCCGCTCTGGATGGTCATGTTGCCATGGGGCACGGCGCAGTGAAGAAAACCTATTTATGGCTGAGAGACCGCTTCCACTGGGAAAGAATAATAGACAGTCTATAATGTTGTTGACTCATATTTCACTTGTGTCAATCAGAAGCCGCCCAATCCTCTATATTATCATCATGTCATGGGCCACACCGCCCCATTTGCTATGATTATCATTGACATTGTTGGACCCCTGCCTACGTTGATGTACAGTCACTGTATTATCATTCTAACAGTTAATCACTTTATGATAAGGGTCAAGGCTATCTCTTTTGCCTTCCCAACTTCCAAAGCAACTACATTTATCTTGCTGAAGAAGGTCTTCAGTCACCACGGCAGTCCCAAGGGGCTGCTATCTGACTGTGACAAATTTTCTTAGTGTGGTTGCTGATCTTAACTCTCTAATGATCACTCATCATTCATTCATGACATCCTTTCATACGGCTACCAATGATGCTATAAAATGAGTTTTTGGTTCTTTAATTGCCACCTTCGTAAGATGACTTCATCAGATCCTTCAAATGGAAAAAATAAGTATCAGCGGCCTTATTAGCTTATCATGTTAGCTATCATTGAATTATCTAAATGTCAATTTTTCTGATCCCTTTACAGATGAGAACCAATTTTTCCCTCCAGTGTGCAGCCTATACTCGAAACTTCCACACTAAAACACTGACTTACCCATGTGAATATTGGCTGAATAAATTACCTAGGTTACAAGAGTTGGCCGCTAGATCAATGGGAAATATTTGACAAAGGGAAGCTGATCAATGGAACGCCCAGCATCTTGTCCTTCCTGGATTCAAATTAGGGATCTCATCCTATTTTAACAACACTTGCTGGGGGATAAATACATAATTTATGCTCTGTGGTCAGGTTCTTACTGGGTAATTTACTTTTGGGGAACAAATATTCAATTGCTTCTGTGTAGTCAGGTGCCATTATAAATTGGGTACATGCTAGATTGCTCCAAAATTATATACCTCTTTGGCAAGACCTTGATGGGGGCATTGTCAGGAATCATGAGAATTGGATGGACAAGAGTTGTTTTCGAACATGACACAAATTGCAACTTGAACGTAGAAGCTCAACCAATTTAATGAGCATAGAGACCAACTCAAACAAAGAAATTTCAAACGAACTAAAGGAAATTCAAATACTGAAGGATTCGCCAATTCTTCTAACAAAGGCACTAAGTCAGCTGGTGAATATCTTGCCACTCAGAGGTCCTTGTAATTGGTCACCCTGGCAAAAGATTGTCAGATTTAGATAAAGCCTACACCACCTGCCATATTGTCAAAAAGGTCTCCTCACCCTACTCATTCCCAATTATCATGCCAAGCTCCCCCTAGGAAATCCCAAATATCTCATCGGCTAATAAATATCCCCAAATTTTGACTAATAAAAGAACCTCTAGATTTCCTATTATTTTTCACTGGTAAATATCTTCTGTTCTTATACAGAAGACCTCGCCTGTTTGAAGTGAAAAGAGTAGCCTCATTGATTAATTTCTATTGAGAGATTCCCTTGGGGAACTCAGTCCCTAAGAGATTCTACTGGAACTATGTTTGAATATAAAAGAATAGAATTAAAGGCCCTGACAATTAGAGAGGACAACAAAGTCCTACATTCAGGGAAAAACTACTTGAACTTCACGCCTTCAAGTCCAGGTTCATTCAGATTATCAAAAAAGGGATATTAAGGTTTCCTTGACTGGTAAAGTATGAACAAAATAATAATTTGATTCTTCTTAACTTGTATTGAGAGGTATAGGATCTTTTCCAAAGCTCCTGAATTTCGCCATGTTCACAAATAATAAGCTCATATGTGGTGGCCGGTTCCAAGCTTTATTGACAAAATAAACAAATATCTTGATGCACAATCCTTGAGAAAGCTTTATATCAATTTTGGTCCCCACTAATTAATGCTCTGCTGAAATGGAGAGTCTACAATTAACTCTTAATTAAAAAAGACTTTCAATTTTAAAATTGGTTGGAAAATGCTTGAAAAGTTCCATATCTTTGATAACTATTATGCACTATGCCATTATTAGAGGTGAAATTAACAAACGCCTGATTTTAATGCTCAGAGATGCTGTTTTTTCTATTGTAAAATAGCGGGAAGTTTTGGCTTAAAACTTCCATAGCTCTTCTTCAATCCAGACAATATCAAATGTCAACTTCAGCGAGTTACTAATGAGTAAGTCATAATTTTGGTTGAGTAAAACCTTTAGTAGGATCTTATACCATTAGTGAGATGTACCGCGGTGGCAGCGCACTATAAGATCCTACAGATGTAGTGGTAGTGGTCCATGTAGTAAGATTATCCATTTTGATGGTCGATATTTGGCTTAAGGCCTAGTTTCTTTTATAGTCTAGTGCACACAATATTTATTAGTGCCTCACTGTCCACAAAATCTTGTACTTTAAGTTTATCAGCAGTCATATCAATATAGAAGCACTCAGAATAAGCATTAACTAGTTTGATTAGTTGACATCTAACGCGTCAGCTTTATTTAGAGAAGATTAAAGATCTTTTTATAACAGAGGTCTGGATTGCCTTAATGCCCTGATAGGTATGGCCACATGAACCCTATCTGACTTGAGGCATCACCAGAACTGAATATGAGATCTTGTTGTTCAATTAATGAATGTAAAGCTTAACTTTAAGCTTATATGCTGGCATAACTCCCCTTCTGACAGCATGGAAAGTGGATGCCACTACTTTATATCTAGTACTAAGTAAGGGCTACCTGATGTGATCCGCCTTAGTTTCCTTTTGCTTTTTGTTTTTTGTGGGAAGATAGATTATTTTGATACTATTTGGGATCATAATAGAGCTATCAGAAGTAAAAATCCCTTTTCTATTCCATCTCATCTTTTCCCAAGTCAGCTGCAGTATCTTCTTTTATCAAATTAAATTGTGAGTTTTGCAACAAAAGCAGGGAAGTGACTGGCATAGTATCCTAGCTGGTTGCATATGTATAAACTATGTTGATTAACATCCCTTTTTTAATAAATTGTGTCTAATAAAGACAATTTAACTCTTTCTTTGAGAAGTCAGACCTAAAGCGTATTTTGCAAAGCTTTGTATAACTGAAATTGGGTGACTCAAAAGTGATGGAACTTTGGCAAAAAATTACCATTTGGATAATAGTAAGTTATTGCTAAGTACTGGCAATAATACTCATTATATTCTTTGTAGGTCTCACAAGCAAGGTGAAGGGCGCTGAGCGTCAAAGTTAACTAAAACCTTTGTCTCATAAGGTACATATGCTCAACCTAGAACTGTTTGGTAAAAGCTGGAATAGACTCATTCTTGTTAAATAGAAATTAGGGAAAAATTCTTCTGAGTAGTCATTCATCTCTGCTCCACCAAACAATTAAACAATGAGATCTTTGACTTTGCAGTAAGTCATATCAACTTCCATTGATTTTGGCATTACTAGTTCATAACCTAAAAAGTCCTGAGAATCATTAAGTTTGTCACCTTAGTGGTTCAGATGGCACCGACATGCTTATTTCAAATAAAGCGATAAAGTTGTGTATGTTCTTATTAATGTCCAATTTGGTAAGGTAACTGGTTTTAATGGAACTTGGCATTCATTTGCGCAGAACAATGAAGGACACAACAATTGCTATTAAGCCTCAGTATTATTTGATAAGGAGTGGTAATAAAAAACTTTGGGCTTCTGGAACAGCCTGAGTGAACTTCAGTATAAAGTGAGAAGAAGGTGCGAGGGAGAAGAAGTTGGCGGTAAAATGGGTGCAAGGCTAAATCACTAACTTGGATCACTGGAATACCAATAGTCTAGAATTATCAGAATTTGGGAACACATTAAAAGCCTTAGTCATTTCTGCACATCTAATGCCTCATCGCCTTTGGTGTTAAATGCTAATGGAGTGTCATTTATAAACTCTTGGCGCAACTTGTATCAAGCTAGTAAAGTGGCGGCACTCCGCCCTAGAATGGTGTTCCATTAATTTAAGTATCCAGTTGGAGGTATATATGTGTTTTATTTTATAATTTGACACTTTTGTGAGTAGACTTGTATAAAGCAGAGACTCAATATACCTGACAAGGTCAGGGTTAAAAGGACAGCTCCAGGTAAAGCTAAATCAGGGCTTTCAAGCCGTCATTAATGGTCATAGTTAAGAATGGTATTATAAAATCTTGATTGTGTGTCAACAGGATTTCTGAAAGTTGCAATGTGGCCATCATTTCATTGCTGAGGTGATGAATGTATTTCAATAAAAATTTATTATTGGCCTCAGGAACACTGGGTCAGCATTTATGCAACGCTCATGTTCAGCACAGTCATAATGTATTATATGTGTCATTATATTGATGATGGTGTTGGGGTTTCAGAAAGTGCCCCCTGAAGTAAGCACAAGAATGCTTAAGCTAGCACTACAACATCAGAGTCTAACTGCACAGGTCTGTTGCACTTAATAAACAGCAGTCAGTATGATGACAGATACTGAGAAAGTGTATCCTGAAAATTTTCTGTGTTTATTAGGTTTTCAAATCTAAAAATTAAGTACAATCTATTTTCTAGAATGACATTGGCTTATAGCTCGTGGTAAACGTCTAGGTGTTTGTCTTTAGGTGTAAGTCAAAAACTCTCAGTGAAAAAGCCAAATCATTTTTAAAATGGTAGTCCCTTCAATATAAGTACCAATTTTCTTCATTCCCATTAGAGCAAAATAACAGACAACATAAATGCGCTTAATAATATGAGACAAATAAAAAATAATTTTAAAATCCCACCTTCCACCCCAGGTTTTGTATGACCAGTTGGTCGCGGGGCTCATGGCTTATGGCACTCAGGCCAACCTCATCTTTGCCATTACATCTGGTGCAGAACGCCTTGCTGCTCCTCGTGCAACAGCCACCATCATACCACACCACCCTACCATAGCCCAACAAATCCCACCCCGCGCTAGTGTGGCTGCAGCGCCTGATCATTTCTTTTGGGCTCAGGTCGATAATGGTAGGCAGATTTGTTCCCTCTGCTTTGGCCTTGACCATGCAAAAAGAGAATGCCCTCAGGCCAAGTCCACTGCTGCAGCTTCTGAGCCCCCCTCTGGAGGTTCAGTATGGGGCGCTTTGCTGCCCCCTCCCACCCTCCAATATCGTTCAGTGGGCCCACATGGAAAATCAGCCCCACCCAAAACCTCCATCCTCACTCTCCCACCTAAATCTACCCCAGCCAATCAGAGCAATGCTTGGACCAACATTTGCACCCAAGCAGCTGCCCATTCGCCCAATCCTACCCACTCAAATTTAAACGCCACTATTCCAGTGAACCAAAATTTATGGGATCTATTGACTGAAACTGACGAATCAGGTAATGTCCTCACTAGTAAGCATACAGGTCAAAGTCTCTGCCATGGTGATTATGGTCGGGCAGAATTTTTCCTTCCCAACTTCGATGAAACCCCTACCCCTCGCCATTTTGCTCCTCTACCCAATACAGCCCCCTTCCAAAGTGACCACCAGCTCACCTTAGCTGCGGTGGCCTCTCCTCATTGCCCAAAACTACGCACCGCGGTGGCCCAGTCAGTGGCTCAGCTCCAGCATGGCCTGCCCACCATCTTCTTCCCCCTAAACTTCCCTGAATCTCCCTGCAGTGACATCTCAAAACTATTTGATGATGCTGAAATCGCTGTTATGAATGTCGCAACGCTTGCTTCATTCAAACCCTCAGCCAAAATCTCCCACCACAGTATCTCCCTTTTCACCCAACTTCCTGAAGCCCGCAAAGAAGCTGAAGTTCTCCTCGCAGCTTTTGTTGAAACACTTTCCCATCATTATCTTGATGCAGAAGTGGAAAGCTCCTACTACGCTGACCTCAGCCCCCACTATGCAGATGCCCCAACGCCCTGGCTCTCTGCTCTGATTTGGTACTGTAATCAACACCCCTTGATCGAGGTGGGTCTTTCTGAAAACCAACCCCCTGACCCCTCCTCACCCTCTGCCATGGTGGGTTAAGCAGTTTCTGCTTCCCACCTGGTTAGTAGTTTGTTTTGCCGTTTTGAGTGTTGTGATTGGTACTGTCCATCCCCTGGTTGGCGTACCTTGAATAAATTGAAAAAATAATTTTAAAAAACCAGGAAACATACATTCCTAGTCTCAAGGATTTGCCATTAATAATAATTAGCCTATTTCATAAGATGCTGACAAAGGGCTACAGATAAACAATAAAAACACTATAAAAACACATTTACGGTAGCACTGAGGTAAGGTATTAATAAAACAAAAGGTCTCAATTTTCCATGGACAGTAAGGCGAGTTAATTAACATAAATTTAAATGATTAAAGTTTGAGCACTGCACGGTCTCAAGGAACAATAATTGATAGAACTGGATTAATACTTCTTTTGATAATGTTGCTTGCCAAAGATATAGTAATTTAGTGATAACTGACATTTCTATGAAAGCAAAGATCAATTAAAGTAATAGTAAAAAGTTGAGAAAACGACCCAAGAAAATCATAGTAGTTTCTTCTATTTGAGTAACTTGTTGCTTCTGGGAGATGTATTGACCTGAATCTCTTTCTAAATATAAATGAAATATATAATTAAGTAAATAATAAACAATTCATATAAGTTTCCTTGACCATATTGCAACAGTCACAATCAGGAACTGAGTTATTCTCAGATGCATCAAAGCTTTCCCACGCTGCAAAGTAATCTATAAGTCTCTTCACTTGGCGGTATGCCACAACCTTTAACTTCCCATTTAGAGATAACCTCCGCCAGACAGGAATCATGAGTTTCATGAAGGGACTCATAGAGAATGATATTGCTTTCTTTGAAAGTTATAAAATAATTTGAACATGGAAGATAAGTCCATATTGCACAAAGCTTATCTCACTTTCCTAAGGATGTGTAAAGACCAATCTTCTTGAGCCCATTTTTAGACATAATTGCTCAATAGTGATAATTCAACGTTAAGAATAGAAAAGATCACCCACCTTGTATTCATTGATTTTTTATTAGCTTATGGTTGCGAATACTCTATAGGATTTATGGCAGCACTTAATTGGTCATCACCACCTGTTGGATCTTCTTGGTAGATTTTGTGTATTCTGATACTGCTTCCATCTTATCAGAAATTGGTTCCATGTTATGTACAAGGTTACAACCAAAGGTATAGATAATGAAGAGCCTTCTTTGACGATTGTTGGGCATTGTTGTAACTAAACTGGTCTAATGATATATGAAAAGCTAGTCAGATTAGTCATTCACTATACAACGTCCTAAAAGTTGTTCTGGGCTTTAAGTTATTCTTTCAGCAAGGAAGTCCAATTGTGATTGTAAGTAGTAAATCATCAATTTAAATATGAAAAACCAAGAAGAGCTCTTCCAGTGTATGAAGTTAAACTGTGGTCCACTAACACAGATAATCTCTTGTGGTAACCCCATGGGCAGAAAAGCTGTGATTCATGAACAATTAGGCCATTTGCGCTGTAGCCATTATTGTATAGAAATGGATAAAATGTGCATATATTGATAATTGATCAACAATAACCATCAAATTATTGTACCCATATAAAGTTGGAAGCTATACAGTGAAGGCTATCAAAAGTTATGTCCAAAGGCCCTCCACTCTCTGTAGAGAAACAAGTAAGTCATTGAGAAGTAGAGGACTTGGTTTCATCTTGTTACACTCCAGGAACATTATTGTATACTGAGTTGTGTAAAAAATTCCCTTCTGATTACTTTCTAAAGATAAGTAAAAGGGATTTTACTTACCAGGATGGCCCACATTGATGAACTCATGTTGATCCTAAATGATATCTAATATTGATAGTTCAGATGGAACCCATAAGCTTCCTTATTTTAAAAATATATTTTTAAAAGTAGTATTCTTTTTATCCTCTTGGTTTTCTCATATTTTTCCAGTTTTGGGCTTAACTAAAAGGAAGAGGTTTTTCTAAATCATATTCTTGAACAAACTAAACACTTACAGGGTCCACGGTAATTTAAGTAATCAGCATTAATAGGGGTATAAAAGAAGGGTCTAATAGCAATTTTCTAGGGAGAATGTGCCTGTTATTATACAGCTCCATACATTTTAAGTCAAGCGCTAATGCTTGGTTGTGACTCTGGGCATCCTCTAAGCCAATGTATAGCCATTGTGAGACCTTAGGTGAACACAAAGTGAATCAAGGTATCTTGCCAGCGTGTTTACTAAGAATTAGAACCTTAGTGAGTAATAAAAGAGAATTGCTCTTTGATTGATTAAAATTTGGAATGGTTTAGAGTAGCTGTGGAAATTAATATGCCATTAAGGTCAATGCTTACACTAAATCCAAGATTTTATATCATCGATGGTGTGCTACCCTTTCATGGTCATTCTACACAAAACATAACCTAATGGATACTCCGCTCCTTTTTTATCTGGTGTAAGACAGCAATAATTGCAAATTTGGAGGTATAGATTGAGACTATAAACTTCTTTAAGAGTCATCATGGCTTATAAAGAGTTAAAGATTCAGGTAAAATAAAATGCCATGAAAGATCTAACCAACTTTAAAGTCCATAAAGATTCTGTCCCACTAGTATTATACATCAGTAATCACAAAAGGCTTGAAGAAAGTTCTATATGAAAGTGCAAACTCAAAAAACTCCTCATCCCCTTTATCAAAGTGGGTGTTATCCAGTTGCTAATTGCCTATTCTTATCATGGGTGAACATGTGGCTTATATCAAGTATGATGTATCTCAAAAAGGTCACATGGAGATTGTAGATTTTATTTGCTAGTTTTTAGTGTAGATTTTTTTAACCTTTATCTCTCAACTACCTGTAGCAATTGCAACTTGTGGTATTCAGGGTCTGGTAAGAAGGAAATCATCAAAATTAATGGTATGTCTATACAACTTAAGAAGTCCATCAGATATTAAAACAAGGTTCAAGTACTACTAAACCCAAGATCAATATGAGTAGACCTTTTCAAAACAGTTATACAAAGATATTAAACACACAATAAAGAGATATCTTTATTTCTTAACAGAATATATGTCACTTAGTATTGGAATTGATTCTTGATTATACACTTAGCACATATTATATTCCAAATTAATTCTATCTCTACTAGTGTAAGGATTTCCAGTTCTTAATACCTCTGGATTCCAGGCCTCCTTCTACCATCACATGACCTAGATTTTTTATGCTAAGTGTAGTAGGCTCTTATGAAGAGAAATCCTACAACTACAAGCCATTATGGCAGATTTTACCCATTTAGTTTCCCATATAGCCACTTCATTTCCCAAATTTCCCCAATATCCCTTTTCTTATATCTCAAAATCCCAACTTCCTTTAATTTTGATGTTCATAATAATATTAATTAATTTCACAGTGAATTTAAATTTTCCATCTGATAATACCAGCTCTCTATTTTAATAATTCTTTGAAGTTCCTTTTTTCTTTTTTTGTCAATCAATGCTGAGCCACTGTGGGTGGAGCGTGGTTGCTTTGAAAAGTTGAAAATTTTAGAAATGGTAAATTGAGGGAGCAGCTTATGCCATGCCCATCACCCCTCCCAATCCAAATTATTGAACTATTTTGCAATCCAACCCTTCCTTTTAAAGCGCAAACCCAGGAATCTGCACCTTGAGAAGAGGATACAGCACCCAAGAAGAGTCAATAAACCCCAAATCCAATCTCCTTATTTAGGCCAGTTACCTCATTTGTTAGGGCACTGGTCTATTTGCTTTGCCCCTTTCCCATAATTATAAAAACATTGTCACCCACTTGTTTGGGTTTTTAATGTTACCTATAGCCTTTTTAGTATATATTGCATATTGTGACAACACTCTTCTGCTTGAATGGATGAACTTGAGACAATACAAGTTAGCTGATCATCATCTATTTTTGACTCATGATTTTATTTTCTAAAATTTAAAATTAAAACGTCTGGGAGATTTTCAATTAAGGTCAGCTTGAAAATAGGGTTGTGCCCTTCTCAAGCTATTCTTTAGGATTAAAAGAGCTTAAAGTATGGCCTGGGGAGAGCTTCTAAAAGGGCAATAACATTGAGTTCAAGCTTGTGCCATTCCTAACCTCACTTCAACATTTTGAGTTTCATAGGCCATTTGGGCCCCATGCCTTACATGGTTTTCAGTGGAGCAGCAAGGCTTTGTCACCTGGACAAACCTGATCTTACAGGATATAGTTTTTCCCAGTTGCTCCATCTTTTCTTGCAGCATTTATGAGCTAAAAGCTGGAAATCGCCTCACTCACCACATTTTTTTACTACATCAAATTAAAAAGGTTAAGTTGGGGGTTTGCATCATTGCTTAGCTGTCATTATTCTTCCACAATTATGATTTCCATAAACTTAAATTTTAAACGAGGTTGCATCTTGATATGATAGCTTAACTCTGTAGTCCAACTTGGGGTTGAACTTATTTTGACATAGACTAATGGCACCAAACTTGAGGCATCTGGTAAACGGAAACTGGGCAGTTCCATTCATTACATATTTTTAAACACACCCTTCTCTTGCACAAATTTGATCTCCACTCACAAAACTCGTTGTCACATTGTGTCCCAGTTATGAGCACCAGCACCAGAGGGAGCCATTGAATGATTGTTAGTTCTGGAACCAAAGTGATGATGGGCGTTAATCTGACGAGGCCTCCACCTCACAAGAGCTTGGAGGGCACTGAGTGAACCTGGACAAGCATGTCTCCTCCCTATCAGTCAGCCCACTTTGTGTGGGGGCTATCCAACTGCGCTGTAGTGCTTCCCTTCTTTAGGGAATGCATCCTAGCCAAGTGCCAGGCATGCTCCTCTGGATCTGGTGGGCTGATCTCTGAAGCCCGTCCTGACTTGCTCTCATTGTGATTATTCATTATGAGGGACCCAGAATTTATTCCAGGTATATTTATAGGAGCTCAAGGTAACTTGCCCCAAGAAGCCCTCATGGCGGCGACCTCCTGCTTTGGAGCTCTTCCTCTGGTGGCTTCTCTCTAGCAGGGGTGATGTGATGATACAGGTTAAGCTATAAACACATGTTTGTCTCAATGACTAGAAATCTGAATTCCAAGTCAAAACGCCTTGGGGTTTTTCAACTGAGGTCAGCTTGGCACTAGGGTTGTGCCCATTCTGAGGTATTTTTAGGCTCAAAAGAGTCTAAAATATGGCCTGGGGAGGGCTCCCAGAGGGCGACCTTAAAAAGGTTGAGCATTCACCTTTCCAAACATTAGATTGGATTTTAAGTTTCTTCAGCTGTTTAGGCCCCATGTATTACCTGAATTACTGTAGTGCAACAATGTTTTATTTTGTGGAAATTTTTTTTGAGCTTTTTGGGGCATTGGCCCTCCTCAGTTGCTCTGTCTTTTATTATTGTGTTCACAATGTTAGAAATTCTAGGAATTGCCTCACTTGCCCTTTTTTTACAATAAATAAATCAAATTGTTACGTTTGTGGTTTCATCCTCGCCTACCTGTACTTCTTTATCAGTGTTCAAAATTTCCCTAAATTTTCCAGGTTAAAATGAATTGGTAGCATCTTCTAATAGCTTACCTTTGTAGTCCAACTTGGGTTTAGACTAAAATTAGCATTGATTAATGATGCCAGTTGTAAAACATCTGACAAACGAAATTTGGGTGAGTTTATTTGTTAAAGACCCATTGTTGGATTGAGGGCTTTAGAGCGTTAATTAGGTTTGTCGCATGGTGCCTTGGGTGGTTCCATGGCAACTGTGGTGTCTTTTAAAAGCAAATTTGGGATCCTGGTCTTCAAGAAAATAGTATCACACAAGCATTCTTTATAAATTTAGCTAATCTTAGACCTAGACCATCTAGCAAAACAAAATATCAGTATAGCAATTTTTCATATTGTTTGCTTACCTCTACTTCGAATCCTTTTTATTCCTTAAAAAACCATCTTAGTTTAGCTAATTAAGTTGGTTTGTCAAAGGAACTAGTGAAAAGACCTCCCTATTTGTAAATAGATGCTTCCAATCAGCAATTTTTAGTCATTTAATCCATCAAAGCTTTAATACTCTATAAAATTATTTTAAATATTTCAATGGCAGATTAGTTCTAGTAGATCTATTTGACCATATTGAGTCAATCTTCTCAAACTTTTTAAACTTCCAAAATTTCCCTGACACTGATTGAGTAATAATTTTCTCTTGGTGCCATTTCTCATATTTTTGTTTTAAAACGTTAAGAGCATCACTAGTGCAAGCATAAGCCAGTCCAGTATCCTACTTTTTTAGAACTGCCACAATGAAGATGCCAGGTACAAATAAATTATTTTATTTATTAAACTTACAATGATATTAATATATAAAAGACATGCTTATAGTAGATGCTACGCCATCTTTTCCTAATAGGAGCTCTTACCAGAAATTATCAACATTCTAGTATCTGAATACTACTTTCAGCAATGTTATGGACCAGTTGTGATGAGATGGGGAGCACTGGTAAGGTCTGGACTTTTATTGAAGCTGTGCTTTCCATCACTGACGAATTTTGCTCATATGACATGCCCCATCCGCAGGTCATCACTCTGTTTGGAGATCCATGTATTAGTTGCTACTTTTTGTGCGCTAGGTATTTCTTGGTTGGTCAGATGGTTCTCTAGATGTCCATACTACTACCATTCATAAAGGGTAAAATTTCAGTATAATAACTCAATTGCGTGTGTTCAGGGGTAGCCGCCACCTTCCAGTCTTAGACAATAGTAATCTGAAAAACCATCTTCTATTGCTGTGACTAATCAAAGATTTAAGTTTCTTTGCCCTGCCAGTAGGACTTCTCCACAAATAGATCATTTTTTGAGAAGCAATTGAGGAGATATGACAGACAGCCTAATTTTTTATAATATTCTCCCTCACAATTATCTCAGCATGGATCATTTATCTGGTAAAATATCTGTCATTTTAAGCATATACTTTTCCTCAGTCAGGTATACAACGTCTATCTCATCGTGTCTTTTATCTATAACCTTCTTTTATTGTATACTCCCAGATCTCACGCAACATCGGCAATCATGGCTAAGCGGCATTCTTATAGTTTCAAGCAGCATGTCTGTATCAACCAATGGCTTGATACCTTACATCTTCTCTTCCTAGGCTTAGGTCCCTAATACTAACTCGTCCATCAACCCATCTCCAAGTCTCACTCCTTAAGGCCGCATATCTTCCCAAAATAAAAGCATGCCATGCTATATCCTAAGATCAAACCTGAGTAGAGCTCAATGGGGGTACATTAAGTGGAGTATTTAATAATCAAAATAACCCCTTCTTTCTAGACGCGCGTTCCAATGGTGATTGTTATGACAAAGTAATAAAGAGTATTGCTGGTTACATAGTGATTAGAAAATTTCGAGTACTTTGGTCTAAAAACAAAAACAAAAATCGCTTATTAATGATGCTTATAGCTAAGATAAATCAATGCTACTTATCACTTATTAAAAACTACTATCATCATTGGTTCTTTATCTTTTATCTTTTCCTTTTTTTTCTACTATACTTATATAAAATAAGTTTGAAATGGAGCTTAATGATAGTATACCCATATGAAAGGTTCATTAGCATATATGCATCAGTGGATGGTTTCTATATTATTTAAGTGAGAAGTCTATATTCTCACTAGTTAGTTCTTTTGTTTGAAGCCATAAGTTAAGATTCTGATATGACTGGACGTTAAGCCTGAAATAGCTATGGCAGATGGGGAAGAATATGCTGAGCATGATATAAGATATAATTATTTAAGTGCCTTGAGCTGAGGTGATTTTGGGGTGGATTATGGTATTTATTGAATTTCCTTCAAATAGAGCAATAAGGTGATATCAATAATTGATGAATATTGGTACATTTGCCTCAAACTAATTCTAATAGAGAATTGAATACCATACTCTGCCAGAACCAATGAGATATGGCAGAACAGATTACTAAGCCAAGAAAATAGTATCATCTGTAGTCACTAAGATTTAAGCGAGATGAGGCGATTGAAGAGAGGAGGTTGCTAGTAGTTTAGAGTGAGCAGAACAGCGAGGATCAACTGGATATTAAATAATTAAAGTGTCGTTTGGAGCATATAGCTCTATATTTTATTATATTATATTTTTAATTGTATGTCTGTGGACCAACGATTTTCATATTGTCTGTCTGATTGCTCAGTGGGCATAGCCCTTTGAAGTTTCCTGGCATATCTTAACAATTCCACCGAATCTATAACAGTGAGGCTCACTACAGGGGGCCCAATGAATAATCACTAAAAAGTCTAATCAATGATCATGGTCTGCACCATAATGGCAACATTATGAACAGCTGCGCTGGCTGCGACTTCAGAACTCAAAATTGTTATGGACGCCGTGCTTAAAAAGCAGGAAGATATCCATCAAAAGCGTGATGTAGTTATGACTCAACTTGAGAGTGCAGCTAGTCAGCTGTGAATACTTGTTCTGCAGAACAAGCAGCTTACCAATCAACTGGATGATGCTACTGAACGTTTACACTGCATGTAGCAGAAGTTAACACCTATTTTTTATCCACCTAGTCCCCATTTGGAAGTGAATGCACAAGGGGCACTCAGGAAGGATCATTTTATAATATAATTGCAACCAGTGTAATGGCTGTCCTGACCTCGAAGAGCCCTATACTACCCCAAGCGCAGCTGGGTCTTTTGAGCCTGGCCCTCCTCAAGAGTCCAATTATGAGGCACAGACAACTCTTCAGTCAACTTCTAGGGCTCGCAGTTTTGAGTGGAAGCAGGAGGTTTGCATTGAAGAACTACCCCATTCAACCATAATGGATTCATCCACAGGTTCTTCAAGCGATTTGAATTCATGGTGAAATGAGCCTCTGATCAGTGGAAGGCTAAATTACTGATAACCGCCTTGGACGTTGGAAGCACTGACCAAGTTACCTTCTCCCTCTCAAGCAATTCCGTTAATTACCACGAAGTGAAGGAAACTGTGTTGCAGTTGTTTGGTGGTATTTTAAAAATATTGCAGCATAAAGCTGAATTTCTGACCATTGGGCTCCAACGTAGTGAGACCCTCACTGCATTTGTAGATTGATTTATAGTGGAAGCCAGCATGTTAATAGGAGCAGGCGTTCTATCTGAAGCTGACGTGTGCATTGCAATGACCTATGTTTTGAAACCATACCGTGAGATTTACAATTTCATTTCTTCAATTTTGGATGACAACGTCCCTATGCTCAAAATTGTTCTGTTCTTGCTCCAAATATCTGCTTTTCCCTTCACCCAATACAGAGTGGAAACACACAGCCGCCGTAGCTGGACCCTCTTATTTGGGGGAAATTCTTCCGTTTTACCCTGATTCCGCCTAGTAACCCCCAGCTTTATTGTAATCACACACCCCACCCTCGGTCAAGTTACCCCCAACAGTTTGACTTCCACTCCAGTCCTGCTTATGAAAATTTGCAGAAGCCTAAAAACTGAACTGGCCATAATTATGCCAAACATCAACAAAGTTATCAGCTTGAATGTTCTTAGGAGAACCAAAGACATGGATCCTACAAGGTGGATTGTTTTAAATGCAGCTTCCATGGTCACCTTGCATGAAGTTGCCCCAGCCGTCGTGTCCACTATGTACTGAAGGACCAATAGTACCGGGGGAAAAATGGAGTGGAGTAGAGATGGGACTCCTTACCTCCGGTATTACACCCCAGACGTCCCACCTGAACCAAATGTAGTATTTCAAGCTGATATCCCTCAGTATGATTATGGAATTTTATACCATCAGCTAGCCAGAAGATTAAACATATTGACATGGGCACAAGCCAGTCCACAGAAAAAGAAGGGAAATATGAGCAACCATAGCTGTATGCCTTCCAGATGTTTGACCAAGCTTCATCATACAAGCTAATTCTGCCATCGATGGCCCTTCCTTAAAAGTTGAACGTTGCCTTTCCATTAAATGCTATTGTCAAAGAATACCCCAAAAATTGGTGGTGGGTTTAACAACTTTCTTTGAGAAATGAGATCCCTTAGATGTTCTTGTAGTAAACAGTCATTATTCCTCTTACACTAAATGTACCTACTATGACATTGTTGTAGCAAAAACCCAGGTTCACGCTATCATAGATATGGGCACTCCAGTCAACATAGTTTCCACCAAGTTGGTGGTAATTCTGACATTAAAACCTGATGTGGAACAACATAGGGTGTACGGAACCACTGGAGCAGGAAACACAGTCTAAGGGAGCGTACAGTGCACTTCATTTGCAGTTTGGGTCAATTGTCATGGTAGCCCCAGCGATAGTGTTATCAAACAGTAATTATGATCTTTTAATTGTAGCTGCTTTCATGCGACATTATAGCTGTCATTAATATGGCAGAAAAGACCTTTGAAATTTTGGGACAGCAGATCCAATTTACTTTACCTCCTGCAGATTGGCAAAGAATCCGGTTCACATGGGAAATATCAATTTTGCCTACAATGATGGGGTGTAAAATTTACTTAAGGAGTTGATTATTGGTCGTCAACCCAGTAACCTTTTTACAGCACAGGTTCAGTTTCCTTGTGCACCTCGCGTTGTAAAGAATATATTATCTGATAATAGTATGGAGACTATTATCTGTAGTTGAGTTAGAGCTATTATCAGGCCCAATGCTTCAGCTAGTATTTCCAATTAAATACTTGTTAAGTTGTACTTGTAAGGATTCGTTCCCTCTATTACTGTCCACTCAATATTTGTCAAGATCCTCTGATGATAGTCTCCTTCAGCCCAACACACAGTCGGCAGCTATCCCCTAGTTGTGGTTCTCTTTGTTTCTAGATCCCCGCTCAGATCTCTACTCTTCTCTCTGAGAGTCTTCCAATTATTGCCTTCTGCAATAACATCCTTGAGATGGAACATCACACTGGATGCTGATAGTATAACTATAAATTAATCTACAATAAAACTAATAATGTTTTTCATAATAATAATAGTTGTTTGTAGTAATAGTTGTTTTTTACTATAGTGAATCCTAGGGAATTTATAGGGCTTTGGCTGTCTAACCCTCAGTTGACACCTCTTCAATGAAAAAGGCAACTGTTACCATTGAATCACCCTTCCTCATCTTGGCAGCAATGGTCTTCCCCATCCTGGCTAGGATTCTGTCATTAAACATCCTTGAGACCTCAAACGGAAAGAGTTGGATATGTGTGCCTAACGTTTTCCTCTTGATCCAAGCAAACCAACCATAATTGGCTAGCGACCTGCTTAGGTAATGGGACTTTTTACCTATTATGGCAGGTCACTTCACCAACCGATTGATTTTACTAGTTGCAGGTGACATCACTCACCTCGCAACTTATTAAACATTCTCAATCATTCAGTGATGAAACCTGACTGATCCCAATCGGTACACCTGATAGTTTTTCACTATCAAATGCCCTTATCTTGTTGGCTGCTCCACCCAATGAGATATTAGGTATTCATCCGGATCAATCTCCAATGTATATGACCAGGCGAATATCCCAAATCCCCCAAATGTAGTTCCTCTAAAATTTGGGCCAACCAAATTCTGATTCACTTTGCTTTAGAGAATTTTCTCCTAGCGACACCAGGTAATCTATCAGGCTGGGAATATGGGCAAAAATCCCAACACATCCCCCTCTTGCCTAGATTTCCAGTGAGAAAAGGACTGGGTCATGGGAACACCACTTTAGATGCCTGGTCAAATGCTTCATTGGTTCAAGCGGAGTACACTCATCAATACTCAACGCTGCTCAGGATGACCTTTGGCATACAGCATCCTCCTCTTCCTCCTCACTACCGCCTACTCAGAGTGAGGTCCCCATGACCTCTTGTCTTGCCGGGATGATCAATTTACTCATGACAACATTTTTCTGGGATCCAGTTTTCCCCCCATCAGGGTATATGACCCTCTGTCATATTCAGGATTCTTGGTCCAGCGTCCTTGAATTCCTGATTCTCTCCTCATCCTAAACAGGATACTCTTGCCATCGATGTTTGATTTGTGGCTTGATTAAGAATACTTATTTTTAAACCACCCTCGTTATTTTGCTCATAACCTCTTGGCTGTAAGTCATCCTTAATTCTTCCCTTGGAAATCTTATTTCATTAATTTTTGAAATCAATTTCCCCAGGATTTAAGCCTAATGGATTATAGAATGCATAATGTCAACTTCTATATAAGTCCAACATCCACCCTCTAGTCCTGCTCATATGTCAAACTCTGAATCCTGCTACCAGCAACTTCTTAACAGTCTTTCAGATTTGGACCTCCGCCTCTTCCAGCAGATGAGTCAGGATGATTAACAGAACCTCTTCTATGGTCCTTCCAGGACTCATACTCCTAGTCTGGCGCAAGGGGCTAGTCCTTCCATCAAATTACCGGAAACAGTAACCAATCCCTCCAAAACCAGGCTTGCCATCATTTTAAACAACTCTCAGCTGACTCTTCCCTTGCAGTCAATTTCCGAGTTGGACTTTAAACCCTTCTGGTTCAGCTCCTTTCACTGATGCTCTGAACATCATTTTCAATGCTCCAGAGATCATACCAGTTGCTTTAAATTGTTTGTTCTTGGCTGGGTCAGACTTGCTCCCTGATTTCCTCTTCCAACTCGGTCAATTCTACAAACTCACTGTGCTGGTTTCTGAGCTTTCAATCAGGAACAGCATAAATTTTGAGCTCCCTTACGCTGAACTCCAGGCACAAGTCACTGAGGCGTTGACACAAGCGCTGAATCCGTCTGATCTGACAACCTTCTGGTTCAGAATACTGCTGCTTATGCTCTCCACTTTGCTGGCCAAGTTCTTCAAAGTTGGTCAATGAAGCTTCCAGCCTCACCTGGCTTTCATTAGTCATTCAGCTTTAGCTTCCGTGAAGCCTGTAGTTATCATTTGCAAGATGCAATCCACTCTTTACACAACTACCTCTTCTTTGGAGCTTCTCATCACTATATTCCATTGATGGTGTTAATTGGGGGCATGATTTGACAACCCCTAATGAGTATTCCTTCTTTGCTGCAAGCTCACATGTCTGGTGTTCTTGATGAGGCCTGTCAGCAGGCAATCAAGACAAATCTTCCAGCACTGGTGCCTTATTGGGATTACTTGGGGTTATTCGCCTATTGCCTCTTCCTCTATTGCTGTTTTCCTCTCCACTCCAGGGTTTTGCGATTGGCTTTTTCCAACATATCAATTTCCCTTCCCCTAGTCACATTTTCTCAGGGCTTGGCATCTGTGCAAAAAACGTGGTTTTGTGTAAGTCTTGCCCTCACAAGTGTCCAATTGCATATCAATTTTGACAGGCTATCTCTTCCTACTGCAATCCATCCTCCCTCCCCCAAGAGGCGACATAGGCGGAATCATCCCCGCACTGAGGACAACCAATAAAAATAAAAATTATAAAAATATATCGTCTTCTTTTTTTCCTATGCATTAAATTTTTTTTCAATATCTTTTATCAATTTTTTTATTTTTATTCTTTTTTTCCATGGGACTTGACCTTGTTTTGGTTCAGAGGTCCCTTTTTGGATGTAATCATCTAGTTTGGTTCAGAGTTCCTTTTTTCAGACTTGACCTAATCATCAGGACATGCAAACTTAATGGTTCATTGGTCCTTCAGGAACTCTTTTATTTTTTTCTTTGAACCAACGCTTTAAATACTTAGCATGGAATCGATTTACTATTCTTCCATCCAAGAGATTTTTGATGGAGTAAGCATCAGTCACCATCTTGGCGATTACTTCAAATGGACCTGACCATAATGCATCCAATTTGTTTCTTCATCCAAAACCATGCATATTGCAATAGGCGACTTTTTCACCTATTTGATATTCTTCCTAATGCCAGTCAGTTCTTATCATCCATCAATTTCGCTCATATCCTTTTCTTCAAGGTTGTATCAAATGCTTGCAATTGCATATTGATCAGGATACTCGTCAGTCAGTTCAGGTATTGTTAAGTACTCATCCCCAACATAGGTTCTACTACTGAATATAATATCAGTGGTAACGCGGCCTTCCTCTCATAAAGTAATTCAAATGGCGTCTTTCCTGTCGCCTTATGATGACTAATGTTGTAGGTGAATATCACCAAACTCAGGTACGTTCCCCACATGGAAGTTCTCCCTGTTACTAGCTTCCTCAGCATCATGGCCAGCAACCCATTGATCCATTCTACCAGTCCATTTATCTCCAGCCAGTATGGTACTGACATGACTCCCCAGATCCCCATTATTTCGTTTAGCTTCAGGATCACATGAGATGTGAAGTTGGTCCCATTGTCATGCAGTATGACTTGTGGAATCCATGCCGGTATACTACTTGATCCAGGATGAATCTCGCAGTACTGGTAGCGTCAACTCTGGTTAGGACTTTCATTTCGACCCATCTCATCAGATGGTCAATAGCTACTATGTTGTACTTGACTCCTCCTGTGCTCATCACCAGCGGCCCCATCACGTAGATGGACACCGTGTACCATGCAAATCCAGGTTGGACCTGTTAGTATCCAGTTGTATTCTTGTGTGGTTTATGCAGCTGGCATTTCACGCAACAAGCCAGATAATCCGCGACATTATAGTTAATTGATTCCCAGTAATAATTAATGGCGAATATGGTTGGTTGTTTTTCTCAGGCCTTGTGCCCAACAACCCTATGAGCGGCTTGAACTATTGCTACTCTTAACAACAGTTTTGGGAATAATAGTCATTTTCCGTTTATCGTCTTGAATACTTGTCCATCCATGGTCTCAGTGTTTTCCATCACTTTTCAAAGCGCACCTTGGATTTCTCGAGGCTTGTCCTTGATTCTTCCTTTGACCATTTTCTGGAATAGCTCATATGCCTGCGAGTATACCAACTGGACCATTGGTAACTGCAATAAGCCATCCGCGTTCTGGTGAGAAGCCCCCACTCAGTGGACTATCTCATGATCATAAGCCTGAAGCTTAAGTGCACATCGGGCCAGTCATCCTTCAGGTTCCCATAAATTGTGCAGCCAACGCAATGAAGAGTAGTCCATTACCACCTTAAAGTGCATTCTGTGGACATACACCCAAAACTGCTTACAGGCGTAAATGACCGCAAGGCATTTACGCTCAGTCATGGTGTAATTCCTCTCAGCGGCTGAGAGTGTCCAGCTCACATATGCCACCGGAAGTTCATCCCCAAGCTCATCTACTTGGCTCAGTATGGCGCCAATCGCCATCAATGAAGCATCAACTTGAATGATAAACTCCCAATCAAAATTCAGATATCTCAGAATCAGCGAATTTATCAGATACTGGCGTAACTCATCAAAGGAGTCCTGGGTCTCTTCATTCCATACAAATCCTTTTTTCAGATCCTTTAGTAAATGAAACAAAGGCTTAGCTATTTGGGTGAAGTCCCAAATAAATCTTCTGTAGTATCTGACCATTCCAAGGAATACTTGGATGTCTCGGACACTCTTCAGCACAGCCATGCACTTAATAGCTGCTACCTTCTGGGGTCTCAGCTGCAATCCATTTGCGTTAATCAAAAATCCCAGGTATTCCAGCTCCTTCTTGAAGAAGTGGCACTTCCTTGGCTTAGTCTTGAGGTTAGCTGCGGATAGTCTTTTAAAAACTTCTTCCAAGTGATGGAGTGTGATCAGAAAACGTTCTACTGAATACATTGATATCATTCAGATACACCAGGATTCATGACAACTTCAGGTCGTTCAATATTGCGTCCATGGCCCTCTGAAACGTTTCAGGCGCATTGCAAAGACCCTGGGGCATCCTCATCGGCTGATATAACCCCCATGCGGTAATAATTGCACATTTTTCTTGGTCTTCTTCTGGCAAGTCAATCTTCCAGTATCCTGAGATTAGGTCCACTGTGGAGAAATACTTCACTTCTCCTAATCGATTTAGCGCATCATCAATCCTCAGTAGGGGATACAAATCCTTCTTCATAATTTTGTTCAGCCTCCGATAGTCAATAACTACCTGATTTGATCCATCTTTTTTCTTTACAATCAGAATTGGACTTTCCAGGGACTTGATGACGGAACTAGGAGCCCATGCTTCACTAGTTTGCTGATCTCATCTTCCACTACCACTTCAGTGGCTTTTGATCTTTGGATTGGTCTCATTCTTATTGGTAGATTTTCCCCAGTATTGACCTTGTAAATTACGCCTTGTGCACATCCCAAATCATGGTCATCCTGAGTGAACACTTCCCTATATCTCTCAAATAAATCAAGCACCTCCTCTTTCTGCCCTTCCAGAAGATCTGCGAGCTGCTCTCGATCAACCAATAGGTGATGCTTTCAGCCATTATGGCCAATGATCCCATTTCCTCGAGAGACCCAAAATCATGGAATCTTTTCAATTCTGCTGTTGGGATTAAATGAATAAACTCAATGATTTGCTTCCTCTTGATATTCATCGGTTTTTCGCTTAAATTCTCCAAGAGAACTCGTATTTTTCCTTGGTCCAGCATGATTGTCCCAGGAGCCACCCATGGCTCCACTCTGGACTTCTTCCAGGGGCTTCCAACTTCTCCATACAACAGCTCTAGAATCTCTAAAGTCAACCCTGTATCAACTATCATCTGCAATCCGACTGGTATGGTTCTTTCCTTCTTGATTCTCAGTGGAATTCCCCAGTTTTCTAGGATTTCCGCTGGCATCTCTCGTCACTTCCTACCAACTAATTGGTATTGAATCAGTACAATGCCGTCATTGTATATCAGATTAATGAAGTTATTTCTCCAGTTTAATGGAACTTCACCATCCTTCTGGTATTAATGGTAATATCTGACCCAGGATGGTCAATGTATTATCCTCAAAGTTACATTTAACTCCATATTTCCGCAGAAACTCCATTACAATCAGGATACCATAGTTTTGGTTCACCAAAACTATTGCTGGCGCAGATACCACCAATGACCCAAATTGTAGTGGCAGCACATTATATGCTCCAGAAGAAACGGTGGTGTTCAGCCCAGCTGTTCCATATTCTTTCTTGTATTCCAAGTCTGGAGAGATCTTCACCTTCTTCACCAGCTTGGTAGACACAATATTGATGGGTGCTCTGCTGTCAACTATCATCCATACCCTCACTCGATTCAATTGAATATCTATATACATACACTTGGAGTATTGTAATAGAGTATTTACTGAGTTAATTGTGGCGTTTTTAGCCGAATCTAGGGTATGAATAATCTGCGCCAATAATTCAGGAAACAATTCCTTGATTGCGCCAAGGGGAATTGACAGATTAGCCTCATATAAGTGAACATTGGTTAACTCATCAGGATTCTCAGCGGTCCAAATCTTCTCCGCCAGTTGTTGGGCGTATGGCTGGGCAACTTCCTGAACTATCTCAGGGTCTATCTTCTTTGCCACAGCCCTGGTCATGGCGTTTATATCCATGTTGACCACTTGATATAACTGATCCTGCTCGTTGTCTATGAACAGATCACTAAGATATATCTCTTCATTCATGATATCAGAAGGAACAAGTTTATCTGCTGCTCTTGACTGTTCCTTGTCTAGGCAGTGGTACCTTTTCCTTAATCTTTGGCTACTGCTGTCTCTTTAGCCTGGACCACATTAATTTGAGCCTTTGGCTTTTTGCAGTGTGCAGCGAAATGCCCTTTCCCGCTACACTGGAAGCAGACCTTTTCTTACTTGTTTAACTGCTTGATTCCTTGGGCTTATTTTCTGGCAAATTTTTGTTAAAAGTCTCCTTTGCTCCTTTGCTTCCCTTTGTGGGATTTGGACTTCGGACTGGATTAGACTTGAAGCTTTTTATTGGGGCATTGAACGTCGCTCCAAGAATCTTCAGGTTATCTACCATTTGCAAGGTAGTTATCTCAGTTGCAAATATAGTAGACATCATTCAATGCAAATCGCAATAGGGCCAAAGGGCCGCTTGCAAAGTGATTCTTGCATCAAAGTCATCTAACACCTTTGCTCCATCCAGGATCTGTGACTCCTGGTAAAATTGATCCGCGAAGCTTGCAAGAGACTCATCTTTATGGAATTGAATTCCCATAAATCCTTGCTTGCATTTTGACATGTGGGTTGGACTGCCAAACTCCTTCATTATGGCTGCTTTAGTCTCAGCATAGGACCAGCTGTCCCCCTCCAAGTGGGTTAACACTAGGTTCTGGCAATCTGTGTCCAAACAGTTCAAGAATTTCAACGCCTTTTGATGGTCCCCGTATCTGTTCATGGTCATTTTGAATAGTCAGAAAAATGTTTGAGTTATCCCAATGGAATGTGGGCAATTTAGGTGTTGCTCTGAATTCCTCCAAGTCATTTCAGGCCAATTCTCTCAGTTCAGCTACTCGGCTCACTTGTGGAGTGACTTTGGGCATCATCTCCAAAATAGCATTAAATGCAGGTGGCATATTTCTTGGGGTGTTCATCTTCCCAAGAATTGTTTGAGGACTTCTCTCTTCAGCATCACTGGCCATATCAGGCTCACATGCACATTGGTGGGTTTTCAAATCCTCTACTTCTTTCATCAATCTCTCAATGTCTGCACCAAACTTTCTCAAATGAACATGATCCACTTCACGTTCTATCTTCAGGAATAGGACCTCTCAAACGAGGTCTCCTTTCCTCTTTAACAAGTTTACTTTGCTGAGCAACTCGTTCCTGAAGTTGGCTATGTTTTCAACTCCTTCTTCCACCATGGTTACTCATTCCTCCAAGGCTGCAAACTCCCAATGGTCCGCAGAATTTAAGGCATTCTGATTTACTGCGGCAATCTTGGTCCACAACTTGCACATCTCTTCTTTATATGAAATAATTGATAGATTCTTCTACTCAACTACCCCTGTAGTGAGCACCAGCTTGTAAAAATTTACTTAAGGAGTTGATTATTTGTCATCAACCCAGTAACTTTTTTACTGCACAGTTTCAGTTTCCTTATGCACCTCGCGTTGTAAGGATATATTATCTGATAATAGTATGGAGACTATAATTTGTGGTTGAGTATGAACTAAATCAGGCCCAATGCTTCAGCTAGTATTTCCAATTAAATACTTGTTAAGTTGTACTTGTAGGGATTCGTTCCCTCTATTACTGTCCACTCAATATTTGTCAAGATCCTCTGATGACAGTCTCCTTCAGCCCAACACACAGTCAGCAGCTAAGCCCTAGTTGTGGTTCTCTTTGTCTCTAGATCCCCGCTCAGATCTCTACTCTTCTCTCTGAGAGTCTTCCAATTATTGCCTTCTGCAATAACATCCTTGAGATGGAACTTCACAATGGATGCTGATAGTCTAACTATAGCTGAATCTACATTAAAACTAATAATGTTTTTCATAGTAATAATAGTTGTTTGTAGTAATAGTTGTTTTTTATAGTGAATCCTAGGGAATTTATAGGAGATTCGGCCATCTAACCCTTGGTTGATACCTCTTTGATGAAATGGCAGCCATTGCTGTTGAATCACCCTTCCTCGTCTCAGCAGCGATGGTCTTCCCCATACTGGCTAGGATTCCGTCATTGAACATCCTCAAGACCTCAAACAGAAAGAGTCAGAAATGTGTCCCTAACATTTTCCTCTCAATCCAAGCAAACCAACCATAATTGGCAAGCGACCTGCTTAGGTAATGGGACTTTTTATCCATTATGGAAGGTCACTTCACCAACCGATTGATTTGCTAGTTGCAGGCGACATCACTCACCTCACAACTCATTAAACATTCCCAATCAGTCGGTGATGAAACCTGACTGATCCCAATTGGTACACCTGATAGTTTTTCACTATCAGATGCCCTTATTTTGTTGGCTGCTCCACCCGATGAGATATTAGATATTCATCTGGATCAATCCTCAATGGATACAACCAGGCGAATATCCCAAAGTCCCCCAAACATAGTTTCTCTGAGATTTAGGCCAACTGATTTCTGATTCACTTTGCTTTAGGGAATTTTCCTATAGTGACACCAGGTAATCTAGCAGGCTGGTAATATGGGCAAAATCCTAACATGGGGTGATTTCAGTTCTTTAGCATTAACTGAAGAGTAAGACCTAGGCCATTCCCCAGAAGATATATGAGTATCAAGGGCTGCCGCTTAGAGCTGCTGGAGCTATATCCATTCTCTCTGGACATCAAGTAATAGTAAACACTGAGTTATTGGTGAAAGTGCCATCTGGGCTTTATGGGAAGATCCTTGTCCCTTATCAGCAGTCATGGTTTGAGCCCCACGTAGCTCCAGCATTAGTCTTCAGAGTAATGGAGAGATTAAGGTATTGATAATGAATCTTCAGCATAAAATGATAAAAATTCACCAATACCAAATAGTGGCATTTTTACATCTGATCTCAGAGGAGGAGGTTCTCCAGGTTCACAAGTTCAGTTCGCTGGATGAATTTGGACAACCCTGTAAACCACACTCAGCGTAATTACCATGGTACCATGCAGAAAATTAATAGGGTTATTGGAGGAACAAAAAGAGCAAGGGATGTTTTATTCCAAAAATATAATGAGATCCTTGCTGTAGATGACCACGATTTAGGGTGCGCGCAAGGAGTAGTCCATTGAGCGGACACTGGGGATCATCCCATCATCAGATCTGAGCCAATCCGCCAGTCTAGGGCAGCGAGAGAGGTTGTAACTGAAGAGATTGATAAGTTGCTTAAACAAGGTATGCTTAAGCCATCAAAAGGTCCAATGCTTCAACCGTTATGATTGTCAAAGAGAAGGATGGCACCAACTGGGTAGTAATAGACTACCAGAAGCTCAACAGCATTACCAAAAAGGACTCATACTCCTTGCTGCAAACTGAAAATGCTTTCATCAGTTGGAGGAGCTCGGTATTTTTTATCAATGGATCTAGTATCCAGTTATTGGCAAATCGAGTTGCCTGCAATGGAACAGGAGAAATCCGCCAATAATACGGCCAAGGAACTTTTCTCAACCGCTCTGTATGCCTCAAAGGCCATGTAACGCCACAGCTACATTTCAGTAGTCCATGGACACCATTCTTAGTGATCTGAAGCTGTCGTGAATATTTGTGTACATTGACAATATTAATTTCTTTTTGCGTACATTAACCAAGCATCTTACCCATCTGGAGGAGGTCTTCCGCTGACTTGTGGAAGCCAACATCAAAATTAAGCCCCATAAATGTCACTTCTTTAAGGACCAACTGGAGTACCTTGGGTTTGTAAGTGGATGAGACTGGGCTGAGGCCCCAACCAGCCAAGGTGGAGGCTATTTTTGAAAATGACCCTGCCATGCAGCAAACGCGATGTACAGGTATTTTTGGGGATGGTCAGTTACTACTGACGCTCCATCCCCAACTTCATCCCTATTGGAGGTCCATTGTTTAGTTATTAAAGAAGGATGTCCCATTTGAATGGACGGAACGCCGCCAATGCTCATTTGATTTACTTTTAATGGCACTAATCAGCGCACCAGTGTTGCATTACCTTAATTTCAATATAGGTTTCATTGTTCAGATGGATGTGTTCCTTTCCTCCTTTGGGGCAGTCCTATCCCAAAAAGACGATGAAGATGAGGACGTCCAGTGGCGTAATGCAGTCAGAGCCTCAAATGCCACAAACGTAATTATACTGTGACTAGTTGGGAGTATTTAGTGGTAATATAAGCAAGTAAGCAATTTAGGGTGTGCTTGCATGGAGTGAAGTTCAAAGCTGTAACGGATCATGCTTTGTTTCGCTGGTTGAAGAACTTCAAGGATCCTGAAGGGTGCCTAGCCCGATGCACCCCTAAAATGCAGGCTTTTGACTCTAAAATTCTTCACCAACCCAGAGCAAAGCACTAGAATGGCAATTGCTTATCAAGATTACCCACAATTGTGGTTATGGCAGATCTGAGTGACATAATGTTTGATAAGATGCTCAGCAACAAAGTCAACGAAGAACCGCCTATAGTCATCAAAATATTGGACGAAATAAGGGTTAATACGTTTCAGAAAAATAGTGAATTGTATAAGCAAATAGGGGACAATACTGTGAATATCCCTAGGCCTCCCGCCTGTTTAATATTATTTTGAGCGCACACCAAGCCGTTGGACATGGTGGAATACATAAGACCCTGGAATTGCTAAACCATAGTACTATTGGGAGAGCATGAACTTCGACGTGCTTGAAACTATTTCCTGCTGCCACCAGTGCCAAGTGAAAAAGAAATTCCGCCATAAGACTTCATACCAGTTAGTGAAACCACATATTACTTGGCATATTATTTCCCTGGATGTCGTTGGCCCTCTACCAATAAGAGCTAATTGGTACAAGTACATTCTGGTGGCTAACAACCACTTGACCAGGTGGGTTGAAGCATGGCTGATATGTATTTTGGTGTGGTCACAGTGGCAAAGTTCATCATGGAATGTATTATCCAGAAAAATAGCTGCCTTAGTTCATTCTCACTGATAATAGAACCAACTTTACCGCACATCCTGCCAAAGTTAAATGAGCTGATGAACATCCAAGGGGTTCTGATGACGCCATACCACCCTTAGTCCAATGGGACGTTTAAACGTATTAATGGGCCCTTAATAAACATACTACGGAAATTAGTAAAGGATTTACCTTCCAATTGGAGTTCCCTCCTTTCCACCGCTGTGTTTGCCTATAATATTAGCTATCATTCTGCCACAGGGAAGAACCCCTTTCATCTACTATACGGGCAACTCCCAGCTCTTCTGGCATTGCTTTATTCTTGTGTAGAAGACATGGGCAGAATGGAACCCCAACGCTATTTGACTAACCTTGCAGACACATTGGTCAAATTGTAAACCAAAGCATTATCTTTCAGCTTAGCCAAGAAGATCAAAATCGGGCTGCCAATTGGGTATTGCATAGCAGGTTGGCTCATTTCAAAGAGGGTGATATGGTTCTTTTCCATGATCAACATGGGTTCAGGCAGAAACACAAGTTGGCCAGTATTTAATTTTTCCTTTCAAAGTTATAGAGAAAACTAGAGTCAACGCCTATACCATCAAGGACCTCACGAGCAGTTGGATCATTAACTGAGTGTATGTAAAGTTCCTCCGGCCATATAAGCAATATGAGCCTTATCATCCCGTTAAGGGGGGGTAATGTTGAGATTCTGATATGACTGGACAATAAGCCTAAAATAGCTATGGCAGATTGGGAAGAATCCGCTGACCATGATATTAGTTAAGATTATTTGAGTGCCTTGAGTTGGGAATTTTGTTTTGCTTAGGTTTATTTTTGAATTGCCTTAAAATAGGGCGATAAGGCAATAATGCTAATGGACAAATATTGGTAATATCACATCAAACTAAGGCAATAGAGTATAGAATACCATACTCTGCCAGAACCAAAGAGATATGGCAGAACTGATTACCAAGCTAAAAAAATATTATCATCAGAAGTCACTGATATAGAAGCAAGATGAGGCTATTGAATAGAAAAGGTTGTTAGTAGTTTAAAGTGAGTGGAACAGCGAGGATCCGCTGGATATATTAGATAAATAAGTGTCATTCAGATCATATAGCTCTATATTTTATTATATATTATATTTTTAAGTGTTTGTCTGTAGACCAACGATCTTCATATTGTCTGTCTGATTGTTCAGTGGGCTCAGCCCTGTGCAGTTTCCTGGCATAGCTTAACAATTTCACTGAAGTTATAACTGGGATATTTGGTTGTAGAAATTCATCTGGATACTAGTCTTTATACTGGTATTACCTACCCACATACATTTTACCAAGCTGTGTATATATAAACAGTTACTGGTTGCACAAATAAGAACTTATGCAGTAGACTTGAGAATTAAAGTGAGAATCACAGCTAAAAGTTTTCATTTTGGTGTCACTACAGGGTAGTTGAGTTTTTAAACCAAACATAATAGAAGCATGCATAGCAATTCAATTGGTGATTTGACCCTACAAAAAATCTTCGCCACGCTATGGTTTTGCTTTGATAAACCAGGCTTCCACATCGCAGATGTTGGAATATATGAAGACATTAGCATATTTGATGTTCCTAATTGTTTTAAATGAAGAAATTCTAGCTGATGAGGATCAGTCTATGGCATAATTTGAAGATGACATTTTTGGAAAAATACAATGATCAGCAGAATTAATAGTTAATGGGGAAAAAACCCAGTTTATTAAATATGCAGATAAATTAAAACCTTTTTTGGAAAGGTGGTGCTCTGGACATTTTGACACCCAAAGTTAAGGGAAGAAGCCGAGAAAAAATGAATTTATGTTGCTTCAAGAGGAGGAAGAAACTTTTAAAGATTCAGGTAAATGTTTAGCAGTCTAGATTTGGAACAATCTAGCACTGCAATGAAACCTGTTCTACTGGATATCTGATCAGATGAAGTAAATATTTCAGATTCATTTGTGATGGACCTATGAGAGGATTCACTATGTCAAGATAAAGCGCCAAATATAAATGCTATTATGAAAATTAAGGTGAATAGTTTAAAATTTTGGAGAAAGCCGCTCAACCTTACGCTGACTAATTAATGGATAATGAACGAAATGCTGAGAATGCTAGTAAACTCATGTCAAAGTTAAATAAAGATAAGATTGCCATACCAATATGCATAATTGAGAAAATTATTTCCAAATCTGTTGAAATAATCTATTTGAACATTAAGGGTGACAAATAATGCTTGAAAAACAATATAAATTAAAAATGATGATTATGTTGAAACAAAACTAGCAATTGGTGATAAAGTCACTTATCATGATATCAGATTGATCAAGTGCCTACTACTGAATGATGAAGTAATATTAGGAACTGTCAAAATCATTGACAATTTGAAATCAAAAGTTAATGGATTGGACCACTCAGGGCCATTGCCAAGTCAGTAAGAGATGCCTATACTCTAAAGAACATCGCTGATGATCATATAGTGAAGCAGGTACATATTAAATACTTAAAATTTGTATCTAGGAGAAAATTTTTGCAATATTTCCATAGAGCCTCTGAACCTACTAGCACAAGGTTATGTTCCATTATTTTGGTTAAGACTTGAGAAGTCTGCTAAAGAACAATTGCTAGATAAGTCCAGGTGGGGACCTCTGGACCAAATTAGTGATTAAGTTTCAATAGGGGACCGCTGAACCATAATAGCTGATTAAGTTCAAAAAAAGGAGCCTCTGAACCAGAATAGTTGGAAAAGAAAAAAGGGCCACTGAACCTAATGATAGTAGGTTAAGTTTAATTGCAAAAAGATGAAATTAATAAAATATGATATAAAACCATAGTATAATATCAAATATAAATCTGTAAAAATATATTAAAAAATCAATGCCTTTTTTCTGCAATCAAATGCATCTGGAAGTTTTCCCATATATTGTTGCCAAGATCAAACCAGGTTGGAACTGGACTATCTGTGAAGAGGCCTGATGAGAAAGAAGTTAAAGAAGATCCACTCTGATAAAAAAATTTATAGTCCAGCCTGGGGAGAGTAGAGGGACCAAAAATCAGTAAAGATTACCAAGAATATTACTTAAATAATGTGGGGTTGTAGAAGCTTAACCAGGCTCTTGATATTATGATATTACTGGATGATAAGCCCTAGATAGCCACGGCATGTTGGCAAAATCTGCACCATGATTTACAGTGTATGAAAATTTGAGCGTCTTGGAATAAGGCTTATTGAGTCAGATGGATGGTTATTAAATGTCCTTAATCAAAGCAATAATGCAATGTCAAAATATGAGGAAATTCTGTACAACGCTTTGAACTAAAGTTATAGTGAATATAAGAATGATACTCTGCTGTAGCCATTGAGAATATGGCGGAGCCAAATAGTCTAAGCAAAAAATATCATATTGACTGAACTCGTTGATATCTAAGCAAGATGAGACGATTGAATAGGGAGATTGTTAATATAGGAAGAAGTGAGTTGAGCGGAAGGAAGCTGCTATATTATAATAAATAAAAGTGGTGTTGCCAGAGCTATTACTTTGTATTTTAATAAAGGATATTATCATTGTTTTGAGGACTGGTGCTCTTCATATCATTTGTCCATTGTTCAGTGTCTTTATCCTGTGCTACCTACTTGGCATATATTACAAATATAGCCAAACTTATAACACTGGTGCTCACTACAGGGGGCTCAATTAACAACCACTAAAAATTAAAAAAGTTCTTTAGTCATCAGCCATGACATATCAGGCCTGCACTAAAGGGGAATTGTCCCAAAGTTGCTGCGCTTGCAGAAAATGTGGAAACCAAACTTGTTGTGGACGCAGTGCTCAAAAACATTAGTAGCTCCTTCAGGAACATGAAAACATAAAAATCAACTTGAAATGATGTTAGTCAGTTGCATATACTTGGACAACAGAACAGGCAACTTGCTGATTGCCTGAACGATGCTACTGAGTGGATACACTGCACAGAGCGGAAGTAATAACCTACCTTTTAACCGCCACATTCCCATTAGGAAGTGGAAGGGTAAGGGGTTGCTCAAAAGGATCATTTTATGATGAATATGAGGCTGGATATCCAGCTGAGGAGCTTTTTGTCAAACGTGTATGCAGCATGAACTGCGGAACTCATGATGGCAGCTCTGTGGATGATTATGTTCTGCCCCAACAAAACCCCCATGTGAAGGCAGTCCTGCCCACCAAAGAGCCTTATGCTACCCCAGGAGCAGCTGACCAGCCGTGTGCCGCTGACCCTTCTAAGCCGTCTCCTCACCATGATACTGCTTATGTTCTTGACCCTTTCCTCAGTATACTCCAAAGGTTCATATTTATGAGTATAAGGAGGAGACTTTTATTGATAAGCTGCCTCCATTTGATTGTGATGGGTTATCATGGATTCTTTAGGTGATTTGAGTTTGTGGAGGAAGGAGCTTTAGATTGCTTTAAAGCTAAATTGTTAATATCCGCCTCGGTTATTAAGATGGCGATCAAGTCACATGATATCTTCCAAGCAGTTCTGTAACATACCATGAAGTGAAGGATACAGTGCTGCAGTTGTTAGGAGGTAATGCAAAGATGTTGCAGCGGAAGGCTGAGATCTTAACCATTGTGTTCCTGCGTAATGAGATTCTCACTGTGTTTGCTGACTGATTTATGGCAGAAGCCCATATGTTATTTGGGGTGGGGACTTGATCTGAATCTGATGTGTGCATTGCAATGTCCTCCACAATGAAGCCATACCATGAGTTTTACAACGTCATGACTCCAATTTTGGCGGACAACGTACCCCTGCTTAAAATCGTTTGGTTTTTGCGCTGTCTATCCACTAGCTTTCCTCCACCCAATACAGAGCAGAAACATACAATTGCCATCGTGGACTTTCTTATTTGAGGGAATTCTCTCGTCCAGTTCAGATTCATCCTAGTAGCCCCCTTTTTTATTATAATAACGCGCCTCATCCTCAGCCAAGTAATCCCAAACAGCATAAATTCCAATCAGGACCTGCTTATGATAATTGTTCATAGCCCAACTACCAACCTGGGCCTAATTATGCTGACACCAGCCGTCAACCTATTGACCTGGCCCTGGTTATGACCATTGCCAACAATCAAATTATTGGTCTGGTCCATCTTACAAGAACCAAGGATATGACCCTAAGGGGTGAGTTGTTTTGAATGCAGTCACCCTGGTCATCTTTCCCAGAGTTGCCCCAGTCTTCAGATTCACTATGTACAGCAGGATCAATACCACCAGGGAAAATATGGAGAAGAGTAGAGATGGGACTCTATAACTCCACTATCCCTACCCTAAACATTTCATCTGAACCTATTGTAGTATATTTACCGGAAGCTCCTCAGTATGATGGCAAATTTTTATACCAACAGCTGGTTGGAGGAGTAAATGTACTGACATGGGCGCAAGCCAGGGCCGCGGCTAAAGAAGGACCTCAGGAGCAACCAAAGCCATAAGCCTGTCAAATGTTCGATCAAGTTTCCTAGATGAGCTGGACCCATCCTCAGATGGACATTCCCTGAGGGGAGTAAACGTCGCCCTTTTAGTAGACGCTATTGTCAAAGATTACCCCAAAGTTAGTGAGGGAATTATGAAGTTCCTTGGGAAAAGAGATCATTTAAATATCCACATATTAAACATTCAAAATTCTTCTTGATATAAAGATGCATACTTTGAAATTGTTGTAGCCAAAACTCAAGTCATTGCTATAATAGATATGGGTGCCCCAGTCAACATAGTTTCCTCTAAGTTGGTGGCAAAGTTGACATTGAAACCGGATGTAGATCATCAAATGATGTATGGGTCGAATGGAGCTAAAAGAATGGTCTCAGAGGGAGCTTATAGTGCATTGCTCTTGCGGTTTGGGTCAATTGTCATTGCAGCTTCAGCAATAGTGCTACCAAACAGTAATTATTACCTGTTAATTGGAGCTGCTTTCTTATGAAACTTTGGGGCTGTCATTGATATGAAGGAGGAGACCTTCAAAATTTTAGGGGCAGTGGATCCCAATTTAATTTACCTCCAGTGGAGTACCGAAGGATCTGGTGTACATGG